>JAQZBX010078582.1:0-14095 GCA_029593785.1 Cabassous unicinctus
ACTCCCCAAGACCTCTTCCTTCTCCCGTGACCGAAACCAGAAATGTGTGTGTGCATGGCATGGTGCTGGCGGGAACTGGCAGGGTCTCCTCCACGGACAGCGGCACGGGGCGCGCGTGACAGAGGGAGGGAGCCCGCTGCAGTCTAGGACTGCCCGTGGGCACGGGGCCAGGGGGCCTTGCAGTGGGACCAGCACATTCCAAGCCTGCTGGCCAAGGCTCCCCGCCCGGCCACGCCGCTTGCCCCTTCTCCCCTTCCTCCGGCATCGGGGCAGAATGGGGAGATAAACACTCCACCCTGCGTTCCTGCTGCGACACCAGGTGAAGGCTGTGCTGGACGATATCCTCGAGAAGATCCCAGAGACGTTCAACATGGCCGAGATCATGGCAAAGGCTGTTGAAAAGACGCCCTACGTGGTCGTCGCCTTTCAGGAATGTGAAAGGATGAACATCCTGACCAACGAGATGCGCCGCTCGCTGAAGGAGCTGAACCTGGGGCTGAAGGTAAACAGATCCAGGCCAGCCAGAAGCCAGAGAAGCAAGAGGGAGCAGGCTGGCTCAGCACCCACTGCGGGACAAACCACCCCAACCCCTCGGCGCCTCAGCCCCCGGGCATCGGCCTGTTGCCTGCCCCCTTCATTCCCTGGTCTGGAATTCTGGACTCAGAATCAGGGGCGTGTGGGCTCCAGGCCAGGCGACCAGAGATTATCTGGCCCGTTCCCTGGCGGGAAGCACTGATGTAGCCGCAGACACAGGCCCACAGTCTCGACCTCAGTGCTCCAACCACCCAGGAGACGCGCAGGGCCTCGAGGGAGGGCGAGCGAGCCAGGTGACGGCCGGCCTCAGCTGCAGCGGGCAGGGAGGCACGGCCCGTAGGTGGACGGGCGGGCATCTCGGCACCTGTGTTCCGCAGGGGGAGCTGACCATCACCACGGACATGGAGGACCTGTCCACGGCTCTGTTCTATGACACGGTGCCCGACTTGTGGGTGGCCCGGGCCTACCCCTCCATGATGGGCCTGGCGGCCTGGTATGCCGACCTGCTGCTCCGCATCAGGGTGAGCCCTTGTGAGCCACCGCCCAGCTTACGCCTCGGGAGCCTGGAAGCCCAGGGCCTGCAGGAACATGGGGGACAGGGAGGGTGGCCCCCCCAGAGGGCTGGCAGCTCCTGCTGGCCAGGCCTTCACTGGAGGAGTGCTGGAAGGGGCTACCTGCGCCCCTCAGGGGCCCCAACAATGTAGGCATTTCCTCAAGGAGGAAAAATGAGAGCAGGTGCCGCTGACACAGCACATCCCAGCGTGAGCAGAGGCCCGAGTGAGACCCATTGGGTTTAGCCGCCTTCCGCCCGAGCCTCTGGGGGGCTCCCACATTAGCCTCCAATGTTAAGCACCCTCTCCTTGGCCCTCCTCTTCCGGATCCCCGCATTTAAAAAGGAGCCAGACAGTAAAGTCACGTCACAGGCCGGCGGCTGCACGGCATCGATTGCTCTCTGTAGAGCACTCTGTGCTCTGGCTGGCGCAAAGTTTCCAACATCGCCCAGCTAGGCAGCAGCCCCCCGCACTCCCCAGCCACCCACGCCCTCTGCTCCCAGCTGCTGTTTCCTTGCAGGAACTTGAGGCCTGGACGACGGACTTCGCCTTGCCCACCACCGTGTGGCTGGCTGGTTTCTTCAACCCCCAGTCCTTCCTCACCGCCATCATGCAGTCCATGGCCAGGAAGAACGAGTGGCCCCTGGACAAGATGTGCTTGTCAGTGGAAGTGACCAAGAAAAACCGGGAGGACATGACGGCTCCCCCCCGGGAGGGGTCCTACGTGTACGGGCTGTTCATGGAAGGTAACAAGGGCACGGGCCTGGGGAAGCTCCCTGAGAGGCAGGACTACTCGGCTGGGGGTCAGGCAGGGGGGGAAGGCGCTCTCAGAGAAGGCACGCCGGCTGCCAGCGCGGGGCGAGCTGACGAGGGTGGCGTCTCCTGCAGAGACAGAGCTCAAAGAAGGCCAGGAGAGATGGGGGTGCTCCATGCCAGCCAACAGGGCAGGGTCCCTGAGAATGGAGTGCCTCTGGAGAGCAGTGCCAGCCCCGTGGAGGTGGCGAGGAAGGAGGCCCTCGCAGGCCGCAGAGCAGGGAGCCTGGGCTCCGCGGTTTGTGACGCTGCTGGCTCCAGGCAGCGTTAGCTGGCATTAGCTGGCCTCAGCCAGCAGCAGCACACCCTCTCCCAGGGACCCCCAGCTCTCCTCTCCAAGTGGCTGCTGCCCCGGCACAGGCTGAAAGGGCAGGAGGCCGAGACCGACCCCCTCCTCTGGGGCCCAGGACCCAGCAGCGGGGCAGGGGCCCCGGGGCTCATGGGCTCCTCTCACTGTCTCCCTGTCTGCACAGGAGGGCGAGAGGAAAACCAGGAGGGCCATTTCCTCAGCTCCACTCTGCCACACAAACCTCCACCCCTCAGTGCCATCTGTCGCCCCGAGGGGTGTCTCCCCATTTCCCATATCACCAAAGACAAGCAGAGCAGCAGCTGTTCTCCATGTTTATTTTGGAATTATAGATAGGAAGTATAAATGTTAAAAAGATGGGTAGAAATAAGAGGGATCTGGTTAAAGGCAAAGACTGTTTATTTATGCATACATATATATACTTATTTATACCGTACACGTGCACACAGGGTAGGGAGTCAGGGAAACTTAATCTCCTGGTATTTTCAACTGGAGTTATGATTTCCTGCCACAGAAATTAAGAAGGTTGGCAGATGAGGCTCTGAAAATGCCACAATTTAAATGGATGGACCCGAAAGCCTCAGTGCTGAGCACAGCAAGCGATGCAGCAGTGATGAGGGCACGTAACCACCCTCGGAGGGCCTCCACGCAACCCCGTTTCTAGCAATTCCTGGCTCCAGGCCGGGACTCGGGGGTGCGGTGGGGGTCTGGGCCCTGGCCTGTCTCTCCTCGGCCCGCACTCACTGCTAGCACACACCAGACAGGAACCGGCCATGCTGTCCCCCGCAGGAGCCCGCTGGGACACGCAGACAGGCGTCATAGCCGAGGCGCGGCTGAAGGAGCTGACACCGGCCATGCCCGTCATCTTCATTAAGGCCATCCCTGTGGACCGCATGGAGACCAAGAACATGTATGAGTGCCCCGTCTACAAGACCCGCATCCGTGGGCCCACCTATGTCTGGACCTTCAACCTCAAGACCAAGGAGAAGGCGGCCAAGTGGATCCTGGCAGGCGTGGCGCTGCTCCTGCAGGTCTAGCTGGCCAGGGCCCTACCCTGGGGTCCCCGCCCCCCGGGGCAGAGCAATGGCCGGACCACAACTTCCCATCAGAAACTCGGCCTTGCCCTTGTCGTGGATTGTTCCCGGGGACAGACGGTTGGTTGCCTTTTGTTCTCTCAAGGAACCAAGTTGCTTTACGACAAAAGTGCTTCTGGACCAACCAGAGGGCGGTGGGTGGCATGGGAGGGGGCGGCAGATTAAAGCAATGGAAGGCAATTAGCTCTGTCCCTCTCCTTTCACTTGACGCTGCCTTCGCTCTGCACCTGGTGGCACCGCGGGGGCAGAATGGGGCTTGGTGGCGAGGGCTCAACCCAAATCCTGGCTTCCCAAAGGGGTCGTCGGTGTTCTCTTTGGCCTGAGGCTACATGCAAACAGCGCCCCAGGGGGGGATGAGGGACACACAGAACCTGCACCCTCCACACACACAGCCTTTTTAGATCCTAAGGCATTAATTCCCTTCCCTTTTCCTAATCACAGTAACCCTCCCCCATGCCCACTTCCCCCCCAAATTTTGAAGAAAGTCAATCCTGAAGAGGAGACCCTCCCCGTGGGGGCTGTGTCTATGGCGCAGGCTCCCCCTTCTACTGTCTCACTTCGTGATGTCCCCAAGAACGGGACCTGAGCAGCACGGGCTCGGGGCCCACCCAGTGCGTGCCCGTGTCCCGGGAGGCCACGCTGCCTTGCCCCACAGTGGAGTCAGCCGCGCCCACGGCCCCCCGGCTGGCGGCAGCCTCCTCACTCTCCTGTCTGCCTCCCCTCCGCCCCCAGCAGAGCTCGCTTCCCGCAGTCACTGGGGGCCGCCTACCCGCGACGGGCTGGGCAAAGGGGTCGCGCATGCACGGGAACGTGAGCAGAACAAGCCACGGCTCCAGGACGGCCACGCAGCTGCGCAGCAGCAGTGTCCACCCAGGTCCAGCCACAGACGCTGAGGTCAGCCTCGCGAACTTCCAAACAAGCAAGCGAGCACGGCCATGGGGGGCAAGGCCCAGTGCCTTGTCCCTTGGGACAGGCTTTTGGTCTACCTGGGTTTCAGGCATTTGTAGAACAATTTAAAAAACTGCCCTAAGCCTGTCCAGAGGCGGAGGCAGGAAAACAACCCCATTTCTTGAGGAAAGGCTGCCTGTCAGGACCTGCATGAGCTGCAGGGGGCGCACCACCTCTGGGCAGCCCCTCCTCCCTCCTCCCTACCCGAGCTCCTGCCCAAGGGAGGGCAAGCAGCTGTCCTTGGCCCCAGTCCTGGGCCTGCCCTAAGCCAGACCTGGCTCAGCCCGCGGCCCTCAGACCAGCAGGAGGGGGTCTACAGCTGCCTCGGGATGCGATCAGCAAAAGCGAGATGAGGGGCGCCGAGCCCCAGACCTGCCGAGTCCCCGCGGCCAGCCCGACGCGGGAGAGTCACCCATGGGGCCAGCCTGCCATTCGAGGCTGCTCTAGGTGGTGGACACAGACCAAAGGAGATGATTAGCTGAAAAAAACGGGGGGCATGGGGAGGCAGCTAGGAGGGCCAACACCCTCCAGGTAGGACGGACGCCGATGGGAACATGCCCCGTCACCCCCACATCTTCAGGCTTAGACGCAGAAGGAAGGGACCCCTCTAGGAATACAGCCAGCCTGCTTCTGAGCTTTAAGGAAATGTTGTCCAAGGGCACTCACCGCTAACCGCGGGAGAAAAGCGCTAGCTCTGAGGGCGGCATCCACACCGATCCTGGGGCCCGGGGCCCGGGGACTGGGGCCAGCGGCAAGGCCGGCAAGGGTGGCTGTCGGGCAGCACCTCCGCCGGCCAGGAGGGGTCGCTGCAGCCCTTCCTGTCCAAGCCCCAAGAGGAGAAAAAGCTGCCAGAGGCCACTAGACAAAACCACGGAATGTGAAGTTTTCTCAGTTTTAGAGACAGAAATAAAACAAAAACTTGTTCCACACGTACATACTGTAGCTAGTTGACAAAATTATCTTCAAATTTTCCAACCCTTGGGTTCAGTGATGGGCGAAAGCAGGGAATGGGACAAACCCCATCCTGCACCTTAACGCCAGGGGCCTCTGGTCTCAGCTGAGAGCTCCTGGATGCCCACGGAGTGGGAGAACCTGTCCAGGGCTGCCCTGAGGTCAATTAGCAGAGAAGAGAGGAGACATGTCAGCGCAGGCAGGGCACAGCGCAGCGACTGCGTAAGCCGCCCGCGGCCCACTGCTGTTTGCTCTGGTCCCAGGCAGTCTGTCGGAATGCTCCTGCTGTTTACAGAAAGCCTCTCTCCAAGCAGAAACCAAGGGCCCCCGCACATTCCTTTGGCTCTCCACTCTAACTGTCCTGCAGGACAAGCTAGTAACTCCTCTGAAGGCAAACAGCGGTAGCTGGTGGTGGTGACCGATGCGCAGCTGCCCCAAGCCAATGTGGCCCTGGCTGCTGGCCGCCCCCCCCGGTTTCCCCTACTTGTCTGAAGCCGAGTACCCCCGCGCTCCGGGTGGGGGGGTTGCAGCGGCCCGTGGGCCAAGATAGGAGCGCCCAGCACGGGAGACGCCCACGCACACGGCAAAAGCTGCTGTGACCAGGCCACCCGCGGGGGGAGAGGTAGGGAGCGGCTTCCAGAGGTAAAGCGCTCCAGTCTTGGGGAGGACAGGCTGCCGTGCCCTGAGGCCGAGAAGCCCTCTCTCTAGAAAGGCTACTTTGCGTGTGCAAGGCTCAAGCACCTGAAGATGCAGAGATTGAGCAGGGAGGTTTTTCAGATTGGCTTCTGTGACACCTGGTGGGGGGCTTAGCCTTTGATAAATACACACAACGTGTTTTAAAGATGCCTTATTGTGAGAAGATCACACACAAAAAATGTTTTAAGTAGATACAATAAAAATGAGGTTCATTCTTCAACAAATAAAACATCTACAGATTAAAGAAGATTTAAGTGATATAGTGACCAGTTCACAACGTGTGGACTTTATTTGGACCTCGAGTCCAATAAACAAATTGAAAAAGTTAAAATGAAATTAAAAATACTTATAAGGCAACTGGAAATGTGAAACTTCTGAGTATTTGATGATACTAAGAACTCATGTTACTTTTTTTATCAGGAGTGATACTGGTAGAAGGTTTTGCTTTGTGCTTTAAAAAGCCTTTGTAGTTTAGACATAAAACAGCAGTATTACATATTTAGAAATGGGATGTGTATAAATACCAATCAGGAACAACAGCTGAAAGAACCAAAAGGGGTTCCCTGGGAGAAAGGGTAAGGGCAGGGAACAACCCTCCATGCACACATGGGGTATTTTGTGTCTTTAGTGCCATCAAACTCTCTGAATTTACGCGCTATTATTTTAATAAAATTAAAAGGAGTTAAAATAATGAGGAAACCCTGAACGATAAAATACAAGTTAGAAAACAAACCAGCGTGAGGCTCGGAGGACAGCCAACACACCCAGGCAAGGGACCCCTGGCCCCAAAAACAGGTCCCTCCAGCCTTCAACTCCCCACAAGTCAAAGGCCCTAGCAGTGCCACCCCTGGCTGTGGGTGGGCTGGCACGCCCTGGGAGACTGACCCCACGCAGGGGCCAGCCCTCAGGCTCATGGCTGTCTCGGGGAGACTCAGGCATTAACACAATCTGGAGAACAGTGGGTTGCTCTGGAGAGACCTTGCCTCCACCGGCAGCCACAGGCCTGCGTGGGGCCTCGGGCCTCTGGACAACCAAGGGGGTGGCTGGTTTAGGCCTTCTCTGTCTGACCGTGGCAGCCTTGCTGCTGCTGGCAGGTTCCTTCGGGGAGCCGAGCGCGTCCTATTACTCAACTGCCATGCATTGTAAACGTCGCATCTCCGTAATCACACGTCATGGAAACGTCAGGGAGGCAGCAAGGCAGCGGCCCCAAGGTCTGGTGCGGTGGAGGTCTAACCCTTGTGAGCCGCAGCTGGCCAGGGCAGCGAGCCAGAGCTGCTCTCCCAACCAAGAGTGCTTCCTTCTCCCGCTGCGGCCTGCGACACCGCTGTGCGCAGCCTGGCGGAGGGAAGCGCTGAGCCTACCTTTCTGCCACCTTGTGCCAGGGCCTCTTCTGCAACCCCCAGGGGAGGAAGAGCAGAAGCATGCTCCTGGTGCTGACCCACCACAGCGGCCCTGGGGCTCGGTGAGGAAGGGAAGAGGGGGAAATCTGCCTGAGCTGGCATCTGATGATAACCCTCCACAGCCTTGAAGTGCTATCACTTCGTACGCCGTCAGCAGAGCCCTCCCGGTGCCTGCGAGAGGCCCCCAGGAACCCTGGAACGCCGCCCGCCTGCCAGCGCACTCCCGGCGAAGCCGCACGGTCTCGGCACCAGCTGTGCACCTGTGTCCTCAGAAGAAGTTCTTGATCAGCGGAGTCACCATCTTCACCCACAGCTTCACCTGCCGGCTCGGCTGCTCGAAGGTGGCCGAGGACACCACACCTGACCTCAGGTAGAGCTGCTCCTGCTCCTGAGGAAGAGCAGACAGGAGTGGTTAGGCGCCCCTCCAGCACGAGGTGACGGGCCTGCTGGCCCCAGGTGCCAAACCCAGGTGCCAACCCCGGCCGAGACCCCGCGGGCACTGGAGGCGGCCGGCCCTACAAGCTTCCCTGTGAAACAGCCTTAGAAAAGTTAAGAAGCTTGTGCTCCCAAGGCATCTAAGACCAAGACACAGATGAACAGGTAATTTTACTAAAAGAGAGATAGTAGGCAGGGAAAAAAAAAAACATTTATAATGTTCACCCTCACTAGATAAAGAATTACAAATTAAAATAACGAGATATTTTTAAGTGAGCCATCACTTTTTATCTAACAAATTGGCAAAAAGGTGTTGTGTAGTATGTTTTGCCAGAAAGGGCGCTCAGCTTTCCCGAGAGCCATGTGTCAACAGGGATCAAAAGCCTTACAAAAAAAGCCCCACTTGAAAGAGTTTATCCCAAGAAAACAACCACACACTACAATTTTTGAATACAGATATTTATCACAGCAACAGTTATAGCGGAGAAAAACTGGAAACCACCTAAATGTCCAACGGTCAACTAATTAAATATAATAAACCCATATAACAAATCAGCATTCATCATGAGTTAAATCATGTTATAGAAGAACATTTACTTAAAAATATGAAAAAATGCATACTACATTAGGTGAAAGAAGCTGGATATGAAGTAATATATATACTATAGTCCTAATTTCATCAAAAAGAAATTGCATACAGAAAGACGGGCAGGGGATAATAAAAACGCTTTCAGTGATTTTCTCTGTATGAAAGGATTATTTTCTTTTTATTATTCTTAATTTCTACAATGAACGTTTATTACTTTCTTAATTTAAAAATATAAGTTTAAAACATTTATGCCTGCTCTTAAATTCTATCGATGTAGAGAGCACACTCTCTCTCCTCTCTTAACATCCCCATCAGAGCTCCGTGTCCTCTAACCAGGTATGGGCAGGGCAGACGCAGCAGCTGGAGGGCACGAGGCTAAGCCTGCTTCAAGCCTCCAGGCTGGGGGAGACCTCTCTGAGCCCGAAGTCTCCTTGTCGACAAAATACAGCCCACGCCTCCTTCCCACGCTATTGTGCAGTCCCAAGGCTGACGGGCATGGGGGCATTTGGTGCCACAGAAGGTGCCACAGGAAACGGGGGACGAGAGCCGCAGGCCCTGCCCGCAGGGTGTCGCCCCGGACTCCTCGGCCCTGATAAAGCTGGCGGCCTGAGAGCACCAGAGAGTCTGTCCATCAAGGCGCAGGGAGCACCGGGTGCCCTCGCTTCTCGTTTTCGCACTCACTCCCTCCGTCAGGGAAGCAGCGCTCGCCACCAGGGTCCGTGGGGCACTTTCAGACAGAGCAGACCCCACAGCCAGCTTTTCTGTCCCAGCTCCGCTGGCCTCCTAATTCCTCCTTAAAGGTCCAAATGCCTGGCCTATGTGCCCGACAGAGGCCAGCTCTGGTCTCAGGGGGCTGGTTTGCAGAGTCTCCACAGACCCGGCTCCAGCTTTATGTTTTCAAATGAATAAGCAGCCAAGATTTCAATTAAGTTACCAGAAACACTTAAGTCTCCTCACAGACTCCACAACAGGGATGGAGAAGGAAGTCAGCTGATGGAGGCTCCAGCGCTGCTGGAGGGAGCACTCCTTGGGTCACGAGTGGTAAGCTGCTCTCGGTTTGTATTGCGTGTAGGAAGTGAGGGAGGGACTCTGGACGCTGGTAAAAACATCTCCCCTTCCCAACGCTCAGTGGGACCCCAGGAAGGGCCCGTCCCCGGGTCCCGAGCAGGGGCCCCCAGGCAGCTGGGGTTTTAGGGACTTTCTGGGGCTGTGGGGAGACTGTGTGGCTGGGCAGTCCCAGCAGCACCTGGACTCTCAGGACCGGGTCCTGCGCAGGCCTTGCCCAAAAGGGCGGCCACAGCCCCAGGACCTAAAGACAGAGGTGGGTTGTGCAGAAGCGTGTTTCCGCGGGGCAGAGACACGAGAGCAATCTGTCTCTGAAGGACGGAGGAGCACGGGAGCATGGCCAGCACGGCTAGCTCCCTCCCTCAGCCAAAAGCCCCTGGGATTCAGGTTTGGGGAAAAAAAAGAAAATATCCCAAATATGTCATTTGGGAAAGCAGCTCCTGACCACAAGCAGCCCCAGCTTTTCTCAAGATCCAGGATGTGGGTTCAGCTCCCTGAATACAGGAAGTGGGGAGAGCGGCCAGTACCAGGAGCCGAGGCCCCAGCCCAGGGAATCCACTCCCCCAAACCCATCCAGCTCCACAGAGGCCTCCTACTCTCCACGGAGCCAGGCAAAGCCTCACTGGCCAGCGGTCTGAGGAAACACGGCACTCACTGGGATGGAGGCCTCGCCCTTTCAGGCTGGCCCGGCCCAGAGGCTAGCAGGAAGCTCTCCTCGGTCACGTGCTGTCGCCCTGGCTCTGGGAGGAAACCTGCTGGACAAATCCCCACGAAGCCCCTTGCTGTGGCACCCGTCCTGGCACCAGCCCCCACTCAGTCACCGACAAGATTCCCAAATGGCAGAAGGGCAGATCCAGGCAACAAGGCAGCCACCACTCCCCCTCGTCCATCAACAACGGCTCCATCAACTTCACAAGAGCAATTCCCAGAGGCTGGAGGAGCAGGGCTTAACAAAGCTGTGGCTTCTGAGGTCCACATACCCGAGGCTCAGGAGGGGAGACCAGCACCTTCCACGGCAAGGCCTTGGGTGGAGGACACAAGTCCACGGAGCCCAGCGCCATGTCTCGGTCTCACACGTGTGCCATGCTTCCACTGTCACAAGTGTTGTAGATCAAGTACAAAGATTTGTGTGAACGCACAAATGAAGTCCCAGACCAGGAGCCTCCTTCTCGGAAGTTAGGCACCACTGCCGCATTCCTCTCCCAGAGGGGAAACGCTGCTCTCTGCACGCGCCTCTTGGCCTCCGCCCAACTGAGTTGCCAGCCGACCACGCAGACCCCACAGCACAAGGCTCAGGGCCCCTGACCCTGGAACCCTCCAGCCCTGGTCCAGGAGACACGGGGGCTGCTCTTGCCCTGACATAAATGACTCTGTAAGGGGCAAAACCCACAAGATGCTCTCAGGAGATCTCCCTTGAGGAGAGCAGACGGTCCTCCAGGAGCTACCTGGGCTGTCGCCAGGCCACACCAACGTCCAACGTGCCAATCCTCCCTCAGCAAGTTACAGCTTCCTCAGACCCCATCTCCCCCAGGCTCAGGAAAAATGCCTGCCTCCTCCTCCTCCCCCCGCCCCCAGGCTGCCAGGAAAAGAAATTCTATTACAACTATAAGGAGAGAAACAGCACAGAAACACCAAGTAAAAAGTAATCTGTCTGTCTCCAGGTCTGTTCCCCCTGACGTAAGAGGCAGAAGCAACCCACGAGCTTCAGGAACCTACAGCGTTCCTGGTTCCCACACACACACCCCAACTCCAGACCCTCGAAAAACCCAGCGGGCACTCCCCCAGGTCAGCACGGGCACATCTGTTTGGTTCAAATACTATCTCCATCACCTCCTGTCTATTGAAAACCAAAACCAGATCATTACCCAAGTAAACAATTTTGAAATAAAATAACTTTAAAAGAAACCAAATTACCAGCATAAAAAGACAGTTCATACTGACTCAAGATCATAAAAATTTACAAACAGCAACCTGAAAGCCCTTGGAATTACCCTGTGCTCCGTGACCTGTCACCCACGTGGACGAGCTGCAAGCTTTCTAGGCTCTGGCTCTTCTGGTGTCCTGCGTGCCCGTCCTCCCTGCAGGGCAGTGTCCTCCCGGGGGGCCTTGTCCCTGCATGGCCCTGAAACGCCTCAAGAGTCTTTCAGAAACAGCTGCGTGCTGCCTGAAGCCCTTCCCAGAAGGGGCCCAGGCCCCGAGTATCCCTGGCTCCTGCTCCCTTGCACCCCAAAAGAGGAAGTCCCCCACAACGTGGGCTGTGTGTCCCTCCAGGGCTGTGTGTCCCTCCAGGAAGCAGCCCTAAGGCAGGAAGAGCAGCCCGCGCTGGGCTGGAGACAGTTGCGGCCATCAGAAAGGAGTCTTCAAGAGGCAGTTCTGTGGTGGGCTTCTACCCTTCCACCAGCACGCTGGCTGAGGCCCCGGTTCCATCTCCTGTGCCCAGGCGACAATGCTCAGGGGAGCCCGAGCACCCAGCTACACCCCGACTCACCCCAGGTAATCCCACCAGTTCCCAACCAACCTGGTGAAGCTGCTGCTGCAAGGTGTGGTTTTCTGTCACGATGGCAATCTGGGCCTCCAGGTCCCGGTGAACTGACCTGTACCCAAAATTAGGAGAGCCAATCAACGTGAGGCAGGGCAGGCTGCTCCCCGCCAGGTACAGCCAGAGGCCTGCAGGGAAAAGGAAACGTGCAGACAGGAAATGAGCACAGCATCTGCCGAAATCCTCCCCAAGCCCTGCTGCAACCTGAGAGAACAGCGGCCGTGTGGAGCTTACTCCACCAAGACAGCCGAGGCGACGGGGTGGACAGACCCGGCCATGACTTGCTTCTCCACCCCAGGCTCCTCCCAGGTATGTCTGCGTCGGCCCCAGGGGTCGCTGGGTGCAGAGGGAAGCACGGGAACCAGGGAGCAGACCTGGGTCTCCTGGGACGCCCCACAGAAAGGCTCAACTCCACAGCTCAGACCACTCGCCTCTGCTTACTGCCATGCTGCCCACTTTGCCCGCTTTCCCAGCATGACCAGGAGCCAGGTTCCCAAAGGGACCTCGGTGACGCCCATGCTCAGGTTCTGCTCTTGTCCCCACCACCGAGAGTTCGGGGCTGCTGACCCCATTCTCTGGAACTGCCTCAGCACCCTCCTGGCCTGCTCACGTTGAACTCAGCACACGGCTCTGGCAAGAGGCTCAGCGCCCCTGTGAGGGCCGCTGAGGAAGGGCAGCATAGCAGAGTCCAGGTCACCTGGCTCTTGGGGGGAAAAGCCACCGCCGGGCCACCACCCTGCTCACCAAGGCAGGCCAGGCACCAGCAACGCTTTCTACTGAAGCCGCACCCCTTTAAACCAGCAGATCTGGGGCATCTGATGGGGATGTTGAGGACGTGGGGGAGAACGGTTACTGCCTCGACCTGCACCTCTTCACAGATCAGGGTAGAATGGCCACGCCCGTCCCAGTTAGGGACACATCCATCCTTGCCCAGCTGAAGTCCCCGATGGCAAGGGCGCAGGCACAGGACCTGCCAAGCCAGACAAGGCAGCATCCGCGGAGGTCTCTGCCCCGCCCCAGAGAGCAGCTGCCCCCTGTGGCTAGGAAGTGAGCAGCTGTGTTAGAGTCAGAGAACAAGCAGCACCACACAGGCCCCACCCTCTCCCACCCGACGGCACTGGGGAGACATCTGCTTCTGCAGTGAGGGCTGAAAGGACAGCTGGCACATCCTCTGCTCCGGACCCCATCCCCCGCTCCACTCCCACCCCATTTCCAGGGTCAGCTCTCAGAGCCCTTCCCCACTCAGAATTACTTCTCCAAAGTAATTCAAAGCAAAAGGCTCTTCCCGAAACCTAATCTCCCCAGGACGTCCGCCTGCTGCCCTAGACTTCCTTCCGCACACCGGGCGCCCAGGCATGTGCCTGACTCCCCCAGCCCCCCACGCTGACTCCCTCACCAGCACCAAGCATGCTCATCCCAGAAAACCCTGCTGTGTCACCAAGCGGTCCACACTGGACCAGCCTCCTCACACACTGCCCCCTGCACCACTGGCCACTCTCAAACAGCCACAGACGCACACGTTAATCCCCAACCAAGCAACATTATGCAATACACACCGAGGCTCTAAAATAGAAGACCGCTTCCTAATTCTCAATCGAGCAAGAGCATTTCCAAGAACATCTTGGGTAAGAGGTGCTGATGCTCTGCTGCCCGTTCCTGTAATGGTCTCGTCCCCACCCCTGCAGGGGCCTATGGGCATGCATGGCCCCGCGGGGCCGCCGGGGGAGCAGGTAGGAAGCCCCTGCTGGGCCCAGGCAGCCCTGCTGCGGCGCTCGCCCTGCCCTCTGTTCTGAACAAGCAGCTCGTTGTGTGATGCCTCTAAGCTCAGTCTCCCCGCTTCCTCCACCCAGTACGGGCCAGGAGAGATGAGGGAAGCAGGAAAGCCCCCAGCCTCGGACAAACGAGGACAAGAGCTGCTGCCACCAGCCCGTCAGCTCTGACTCTGATGGAAGAGCAGCCTCCGAGAGCACTGGTCTGCTCAGAGCTGCCTGTCCCACCGGCCCTACCAGGCCCCACAGAGGGGAGAGTGGGGAGCAGGGGCAGGCATGGCCTACACGTCCCATGCACCTGGGAGGGGACACGGCTAAGGCCAATCTGAGGCATGCCACTGTGACCCCCGGGGTCTGTGGGGAAGGCTGGGCAGTGCCTGGCCTATGTGTCCTGGGTTTCAGGA
>JAQZBX010078583.1:0-14099 GCA_029593785.1 Cabassous unicinctus
GATGGGGAATGGTTGTGTGGGGTGTTTTTGGGGGTGTGGGCAGTGGGGAGCATGGGAATCCCTGTAGTTTCTGAGTAATATTTGGGTAATCTAGGCACCTTTATAAAATGTATATATATATATAACAAATAACATTTATGTAAACAAATGCACATATATGCATATGTATTTATATATCATTTTACAAATAAAAAAAATTTAAAAAATAAATAAATAAATGCATATTTTCCTTCATGCCAAAGAACATAGTTATAACAGTTTCTTTCTGATAATTTTCAAAATATGGGTTATCGCATGGTTGTTCTCTGTTGAATGCCTTTTCTCTTACCATCATATGTTGTAATTTTCATTTTTATCCTAGACATTGTATTATCTTACGGAGAATTTGAATTCTGTAAATTCCTCTGAAGAGTTTTATTTTCTTGCAATAATTGACTTTAGGGTGCAATAACTTGGTAGGACTCAAACTACAACTTTGTCTATTGGGAGACAACTCAAAACTCAATTCAGTTCTTTTAGCTGCCTTAGCTGCATGGTTTGGAGTTTGCCTCATACATGTGTGGTTCAGAAGTCAGCCAGAGACTTGGGAAGAATTCCTTCTCCCTGACTCTTTCCTTTCTTGGATTTTCAGCTGTGAAAACTGGCTGTGAAATTTAGCTGTGGTTGCCCCAATCCCTGTCCTTTTGTTTTTCAAGCTAGAAACATTGAAGATCTGGCAAAATTTTGGCCCCTCTGTGAAGGAACTACTGTGGCCTGCATCAAGCAGGACTCTTATAATAGGTTCACCATACTAGAACTTGCCCTACATGTAGAAGGCAGCTCATAGAGCTTTCCTACAGAACACAGTAGAACAGTCAAATTGCAGCTGCCTGGGAAATTTTTGCTGGCTGTGGGACATACTGTCCATTGTCTAGGAACTTGAGGAAACATGATTTCTTAGGAAAAAGCATTCATTCAGATTTATGTAAATCAGGAAATTCTTAGGGCCATGAACACATACCAGAACAAGATGCATGCACCCAAAATCCTGGGGAGGACTCTACATTTGTGCCTAGGGATATTCTCTTGACTTGTCAGGACAGCTAAGCTCTGAAGGAGAGTACTCACACAGGCTTCTCTGCAAAGACTGAGAAAGGTGGTTTCTTTTTCTAAATTTTTGTTAGCTCCTAGCATTCAAGGAAATACGACATAACACTAGCTGGATACAAGCTCAAAGTACTGATGCCTTGGTGTCTAAATTTCAGAGATATGTTAAAATATCAAGGGAAGCGGTTGTGGCTCAAATGATTGGGCTCCAGTCTACCATATAGGAGGCCAGGGTTCAATTCCCAGGGCCTCCTGGTAAAGGCAAGCTGGCCTGCATGGTGAGCTGGCCCGTGCCGTGTGCTGGCCCATGTAGGAGTGCTGGCCTGTGCAGAGAGCTGACGCAGCAAGATGATAAAATGAAAAGAGAGAAAGAGGAGCGACAATAAGAGACACAGCAGACCAGGGAACTGAGGTGGTACAAGAGATTGAGTGCCTCTCACCCACTCAGGATCAATTCCCAGTGCCACATAAAGAGAAGACAAGCAGACACAGTAGAACACACAGAGAGCAGACAGCAAGTGCAAAACATTGGGGGAGGGGAGGGGGAGAAATAAATAAATAAATCTTTTAAAAATATATTAAAATGTCCATTTCACAACAAAATATTATAAAACATATAGAGAACAGGAAGCAATGGCTCATGTAAAGGAGCATGATAAAGAATTAGAAACCACCAACAAGGAATATCAGAGCTTGGATATAACAGACAAAGACTTTTAAAAAATGGTCCTAAATATACTAAAACATTAATGGAAAACACAGAAAAAAGCTGAAGGAAATCAGAAAAATGATGGATAATAAAGATATTGAAGTCGTGAAAAGGAACCAAACAGAGCTGAAGATTGCAATAACAGAAACAAAAAAAATTTCCCTATAGGGGTGCAACAGCAGATTAGAGCTGGCAGGGAAAGAACCAGTGAACTCCAAGATAAGACAATTGAAATTATCCAGTCTAGGATCTTAAAGAATAAAGAATGAAGAAAAGTGTTCTGGATCTGAGAGACCTGTTAGAAACCATCAGGCATACCAATATATACACTGTGAGAGTCCCAGAAGGAGAAGAGAGATAAAAAGGGATAGAAAGAATATTCAAAGATATAATGGCTGCAAACTCTCCAAATTAATGAAAGATTTGAATATGCATATCCAAGAAACTCAATGAACTCCAAACAGCAGACAGTAAAGGCAAAACAATGAGGTGGGTGAGGGAATAAATAAATAAAATAAATCTTTAAAAAAAAGAGAGAGTGAGATTGAAGAGGCAATGGCAAGTAAAGACAATATTTAACCCTGGACAGAAACTAATAATGAAGGAGAAAATGCCCAAAATGACATGATTGGGATATAAGAAAATAATTGGAATATAGACTATAAGCTTTGTGTCAATGTTACATTTCTTGAATTTGATAACTGTACTTAAGCTGGTTACATAATTGAATATCCTTGTTCTTGGGGTATGTTCTTAGGATAAGTATAAAGTGTTCAAGGAGTATGAACCTACTCTCAAATGTTTAGAAAATAGATAAATAGAAATATAGGAAGATGAAGAGATAGAATGATATGGCAAATGTGGCAAAAAGTTAAAATCTGGATATTAAATTGGCCACTGTTTTGTAAGTTTGAAATAATCTCAAAATAAAAGTTTTAAAAACTGAAGATCGGATACTTTTGTTTCTTTTACCCCTAATTGCTATAAAGTCAAAACTCTCACAAACAGCTCCTTCAAACTGTATATTATCATCTCTTGTTTTAGGAAAATCAAATCTCAAAAAGTTTGAATGATTTGTCCAAGTATTGCTACTTGGACATTGTTAGTATTTCAGTTATCTATTGCTGTGTAACAAACCATCCCTAAACTTAAATGGCTTAAAACATCAAGCATTTTATTTGCTCATGATTCTGTGAGTCAGGACTTTAGATAGGGCCACATAGTGAATGGATTGTCTCTGCTCCTTGATGACTTGGATCTCAGCCGGGATGCCTTAAACGGGTGACTGTTGGTAGAATTTACTGCCGTGCTATATCTGGAACCTCAATCCTTGCTGTTAGTAGGGTTCCTTGATTCTTTTCTGCAAAGACTCCATGTGGATAGCTTGAGTTTCTTCACAGCATTGTGGCCTCAGTGTAGTCTTGGTGGCTGGCTTCCCCCTGAGCAAAAGCATAAGCTTCCATTTCCCTTAAAAGGTAGATCTAGAACTGATAGAACACCATTCTCCCATATTCTATTGGTCAATGCAAGTGAAAAAGCAGGACATCCCATATTCAAGGCAAAGGGAAATAGCCTGCACAGCAGGCAAATGCAGGAATGGAAGGAATTGATGGCAGCAATTTTTGGAGACTGCCACAGTTAGAATTGTATGTTAGAACCAGGATTCTAATTTGAGTTTGTCAGATTGCGATGCCAGAATCCGCCTATTGAATTCTGCTTAAAGGGACCTGGAAACTCTCCACAAGTGTAATCACTATTAGTAATTTTCCTTAGCTTGCTGTAGCCAGAAGGCATTGGTCACAATCATCACAGCTAAGCCTTGGCTTCCTCAGGTCACTACAGACCCCTGTCAGCAAAGAAGACTGCTGGGGTGAATTTGAGGTTTGACTCAAACTGCTCAACTAATTTGCAATCCAATGAATTCCTGACTCCTTTACAGTCTCCACTAGAGATTCTAAGATTAAAACAAAATACACTGATCTTATCTATTGATTTGGTCACATGTCTTGGATTGTCAGCTCTCCCTAGAATCTAAGCTTCCTCAGGGCAGGGATTTGATTTCTTCTTCACTACTGTATCCATTGTTCTTTAATAAAAGTCTTGCCTCCTAGTTTAAATAGTCTCCACCAGCTCTTTATTGCCTTCAGGGGGAAAATCTCAATATCTTAATACGGGCCACAGACTTTGCATGATCTCACTCCTGCTTACCTCTGTAGTCTCATCTATCTCAAATTCACTCTTCCTTAATATTATAATGCTTATGTTCTATAGGCCCAGTGTATTCAATACATTAGCTCATGTAATATTTAAAGCATTTAACACAGACACAATTTTACAGGTGAGAAAATTAAGTTTCTGTGAAGTGAAGCCACTTGTGCAACTAAGAGAGTTGTGATTTGAAGCCATGTGCATTGTCATCGTACCATAGTGCCTCCTCCCGGTGCTCCAACCACACTCAGCTATATGTTTCCCTGAAGAGGCCATGATCTCTCAGAACTGTGTGGAGAATCAGTCCCTCTTGACGGAACACTTTCAATTACCTTTGCTTGGTTTACTCCTACTGATCATGTAAGAGAGAGAATTCAAATATCATGTAATCAAAGAAGACTTCCTTATGTTCCCCCCTTGTACAGGGTGGATGACAGGCCCCTCTTGCGTCCTCCCATACTCTGTGTTACACTTTCCACACTGTGTTGTAATCGTTGGTTTACCTTTTTTGCCTCTTCCACCGTGAGTTCCTGCAGGGTGGAACCACTATTTGTTTTTCCCTCAGAGACTATACAGCCCTGTGCTATCTAATACAGTAGCCACTAGCCACATGTGTCTACTGAGCACTTGAAATGTGACTAGTCAAAATTGAGATGTTCTGCAACATACACATCAGATTTTGAAAATTTAGTATGAAAAAATAATTTACCTCAGTAATAATTTTTTATATTAAATACATGTAAATGGTAATATTTTGGATCTAGTGGTTTAAATAAAATATTATTTAAAATTAGTTAGGCCTGTTTCTTACTTTTTAAATGTGTCTACGAGTTATTTTCAAATAACATGCATTATATTTCTATGAAACAGCAGTGTTTTAGTGTTTTGTCACATAGAAAATTCCAGTAAGTCTTTGCTAAAGAATTAAATGATCTGAAGATGTGCTATAAAAACATCCATGTTGATTAGCTTTAGATAGGCCACTAGTGGAGAAGTCAGAGATGATGTGGTGTGAGTTTCTGTGTGTGCTTGTACTGGAGTTTGAGATATAGATGGTAGATGGATGGGTCAATGGATGACTGTCTTACCAGCTGTGTGACCACAGGAAAAGGTAGTAACTGCTCTGGCTCATTCTCTCAAGGATAAAATGAGGATGAGAATAGCTTCTTCCTCAGAGGAGTGTTGTAAGGATGAAATTAGTTAATTTTGTGAGTCATTTCACATTTCAAACACTGCCTGGCATGGAATAAATGCTCAACACGTGTCAGCTTTATTACTCATACTATAACAGTTGTGGCTCCATGGTGGTGAAATGTAGAGAGAAGACCTCATTCGATGTTCTGTCACATTCCGTGGAAAGTCAAAGAGAATTACTGTCTCTGTGCTCTTGGCACTTAAACGCCCCTCTGTAGCAAGCTGTGGGGACAGTGCAAGGTCTTGGGCGTCCAGGCCAGGCTGCAGATGAACAGCACTGGTGATTCTTCTTGTCATCTCTGGGACCTTCAAACACAGCTTCTCTTCCTCGAGGCACTGGGAGCTGTGCATCTGGAATGCAGCAAGCTTAATAAACTTCCAGCAAGAGGAGCACAGTGAAAGTAGTAACAGACCTAATTTCCAAATTAAAAATGCAGAAGGCACCATGGGTCACACATACAACTCAGCCACCTGATTCATGGACTCTGCCTTCCATCTAGAGTCTCCACAATGTGTCTATGCAAAACTGATCCTTGACCCAAGAAGCTAGACAAAGGAAAGAAAGCTTAAACTTGGCTCCAGGTGCATTTAATGTGTCTTCAAACCCGCCAAAGAACTCCCTTTCTTTGATCACCTGTAATGTGGTCTTGGCTTACAAATTACTTTTCCTTTCATATCTGTGAGGAGTTTTTCTGACTATCAAATATGCCTGTAGACTTGATTGTTCCAGGGGGCTGAGTGGGGTGTTAATGACATTTGTTGGCACTCATTGCTAGCTGAGACAGCAGAAATAGTTGAGTCTTTTAGTCTTTCTGTGTTCCTAGAGAGGCTTTCAGTTCTGGATGTAACCCTGGTGCAGAAAAGGTTGAGTCAGCACAAGGTGAAGGGCTGGAAAGAACATGGGTGATGAAGTCTGTCAGACCTAGTTTAGAATGTCAGTACTAGCGCTCACCGGCCCTGTAACCACGGAATTCACCTCTCCTCTTTGAGCCTCAGTTTTCTCACTGGTGAAATGGGTACAGAAATAACAACCTCACAGGGTTATATGCGATCACATATATAAAATGCTCCTAGTGTAACACCTGGCATGCGATAAGGGTTCAAATATGGCCGCTATTGTTTTTGTTTGTGACAAACAATAACCATAAAAGTAATAGTAAAGCAGCATGCCCCTGCACTGTCTTTCCCCTACAAAAAATCATAGCATTGTATTTTTGGCTCTGCTTAACTAGGTGCCAAGATTTCTTTATTGAGGATTGAGAACAGTTCTTTTATTCAGTTATTCATCTAAAATATGCATTTTTACATTTATCAGCCTCTTTTGAATGCAGAAAACTGTACCAGCCTTAGACAAAGGGGAGAAAAAACGTTTTCAGGCGTTTCCTTATGGAACTTAGATTTCTGTTGAGGAGCAAACAATGTGCTCCCAATACTTCTTACATATTCTGAGCCACTAAAGCTTTTATATTTGAGGCATAAATTCTCATGCTGCTTGTTTAATTTTGAGATGCACAAAATGAAATGTAAAAAACAAAACAAAACAAAAAAACTCTCACTCTTTCAAAATGTTACATTATATAATAAGGAAAAATAGAGATGAGAGAATTTTCACAAGTTATTTCATTCTATTTACAATGGAAACAAATTTAGTCTGAGAGAGCCTAAACATGAATACAGAAGTGCTTCAGCCAGAAAAGATTTAACTGCTGAAAAGGGGAGGTAAAATTATGCATTTTAGGAGTTTAAAGCTACCCAAACAATGGCATTTGCCTCACTTTAGCAGTCTTAATTTTCCCTCTTTCTTATGTCATGTCTATGCAGACAAAGAGGGAATAGGGACATATATAATTCAACAATTTGATCTGCTTCACACAAGAAATTTTAATTTTAATACAATAATAACAATAGCAGTTAATGAACTATTGCCATGATCCAATCACTTTATATAAATTTTTTTTTTTTTAATTTTTCTTTTTGAATCTCACAACAGCCTTAATAGATAAAGAACTGTCCAAATCAAATGATTAGGAAGTCATGGAGATAGGAGATGGTAGCTTTTCATCCTGTTGAATAGAATACATGTGCTTTGCTTCTTGAAAGTCCCTATATGGCTATCAAAAAGAGAGACAACTAAAGCACAGAACTGTGTTTTGTTTTTATTCAAACCCTAAATGTGTATGGGATTTATGTGTTAATGTGTTGGGTCTTCTTTAATAAGCAAAACGGCTTTGAGCCGGTCATCAGGGCTAATTCTCTAATTCTTTGTGCTTTGGGCTAGGGCCATGCAGAACCAAGAGTCCAGGAGTTCTTGCATTCTTTTACCCTTTCTTCATAAAGCCTGTCCATACTCCTATGAAGGAAATGAGGCTGGCACATTTAAATCTGTAGGGCAGGGCTGAGCAGAACTCTAAATTACCATTTCCAGCAGCTTGTCTTCCCCCTTGGAGAAGATTGAGATAAGAAGGCATAATGGGCACATTTGCCAATGTTCCAGATGATTTGAAGACAAGGCAAAATGTTTTTGATGCGTTGAAGATGGAACTAATATTCCATTACTGAGATCTGTCTTAAAGCCAAACCAAAGCAAAACTCTATCATGGAATTGCCTTAAATCAACAGAAAGCAGGGGTTAATTGGAATATTGGAACAAAGGTAAATGATAAATGAATTGTGTGTAGAGGAACAGACTGAAGAGGGTTTAAAAATGAGGAGACAGTGGTCACCAACCTTCTTTTCTTTAGAGCCTACCATGCAATTTTTTCTAACCAGTAACTTATGTGACTAAAACTATCCACCCCCTTCTTAGGCTTAATATTTAGGGCCACCTCTCTTTGGTAATAAAGAAGTCCCCCTGCCTCCAAGAAATCCCAAGAACCATATTAGGGCAATTGGTAGCAAAGTAGCTTTGATATGTAAGAGTTTTGGTTTTACTACTTAACAGAGTGTGTAACTTTAGGAAAGTTACATAAATTTTCTGACCTTCAGTTTTCTCATCTGCAGCAAATAACAACTAGCTGGTAAGTTTATTACAAGGTTTGATGAGTTAATATGTTTAAAATTCCTAATAATTTTATTAGCACAAAGCAGAGGCTCAGTAAATGTTAGTTATGATGATTATTCATAATATCGTACACTTTGGAGTTGGCGATTTGTCTACTAGAATTATACGTTTAGTTCAGGGCCCGGATCTTAGTAAATGCTCTATCTATCTATCCATCTATCTGTCTATCTATCTATCTAATCATCTTCATCATACCAAGACATAGACCTAATGACTTTACATTAAATTATTTTTATCATTTTTAAGAATAGCATATTAGTAAATAGCATATATATATTGCTATATTGTATATTATTATAATATATATAGTATATACTTGTATATGATCTACTAATTAAATTATATTAAAATATGCATAGTGTATGTAAGTATACATAATACTTAATATATTACCATTATCATTCTTATTAAATTTAACCCTAAGTATATAAAGTTATGCCAAATATTGGGGATGACAGAAGGCACATAGAATTCAATATTTGGGATTAATTGAACATAAAAATATGCATTTGATATGGATGGCATTAGGAAAATAGTAGCAATAATAGTCAAGGTTTTTTGAGTGTCTATTCTGTGCAAGCACTGTATATAGAATTCTAAAATGCTCTTTGTTGATCCTTCAAAATAACCCTTCAAAGAAGGTACTATTAGGCCCATTTTATAGCTAAAGAAAATGAAGCCCAGAGAAGTTAAGTAACTTGCTCAAGATCCACACTTTATGTGAGCAAGTCATAATTTGAATTTATGAAGATCTGACTACTACACACTTGTCCTTAACGCCTAAGCTACTGACTCAGAGGGGTGCCACCTTGAGTTCTGCTCTGCCAAGCTCCGTGGATTTTTAGGACTATTTGAAACTATGTATGTATATGTAATGACCCTCTGAATACTGGAAGAAATAGAGAAGTGTGAGATACTACCCTTATTCCTTTTTCAATAGTCTCACATCTAGGCTATATTTCACTAACACAGCCGGGGCTTCCTGTGAAATAATTTAAAAATTAATGATGTTTCACTGCAATAGATATTCATTTTAGTAGAAAAACTGAACTCCAGGAACAGAACAGAACAGGAACTCCATGAATGTGTTGGCTCAGGTTTTTTATGGTGAAAACTTTATTTTTTTTGCCTTTTATTTTAAATAATGATTATCTGAACTTTAAAAAAAAAACACAAAAAAACCTTTATTTAAAAAAAAAAGCCTTTATTAACTAATGGTTACTGAAAAGCCAAACCTTTCCAACCTGCTTTATGTTCTCTTTCAACCATTTCAGGGCAGAACAATGTTCCAAACTATAAACCTGTACCTTAAAGACACTGACAGCCATGTGCTTAATGAAAAGCCTTGGTTCTGATACACGAGCAGCCAGAATTAGCCTTTCTGCTGCAGCTTGATAATCATCGTTGGCTCACGTTTAATGCACAGACAGCATGAGGGGGCCTCGCCCTCCCTGCTGTGCAGTGCTGCTTCCTTTGTTGCCTGTCTCCCATGGGCCGTCTGAGGAATGGTAGCCCCATTTAGCAATTGTGAGCACAGGCTCTGGGGTGAGGCAGATCGGAATTCTGGTCAGACTCTTAATGAGTATATAATCTTGGAAAAGGGTCTTGACCTTGCTGGGTTCCATTTCCTTATCTGTAAAATGGAGCTAATAGTGTTTATGTTTTAGGGCAGGTGTTCTTAAACTTTTTTGTTCCACGACCCCTTTGCCAGTCAGGTGAAAACCACGGACCCCTTACTGAGTCCACACTAGACTGTGTATAGTGCACCAACACGTCCCCACAAGACTAATGTTTTTTTGAATTTAAATTCAAGCTCATGGATCCCTGGTTAAGAACCTCTGTCTTAGGGGTTTGTGAGGATTAAATGAGCATGTAAACTACTAGCGACTCACCTGTAACATAGAAAGCTCTTAATGATCGTAGCTGTTACCAAGGGAAATTTATTTCACAAAGGAATGGTTTTAATGGACATATCTGATCACTAACAAGGACTTGGAAAATAAATACTTAAAGGTTAAGTATTGAAATTGAAGGGGAAAAATGTCTAATGTGGGTTTGTTTTTGCTGTGAGTTCTACATTTTGTTGAAGACCTTTGAAGATTCCTAAGGAGACCTGATAGAGGGGTGCTGGTATGTGTTGGGGAATCTTGTGTCCTTTAGTGGCAAATTTAGTCCCATGCCCAGAGCTCCATGTGCCATGGAAACCAGCACAAGCAAACTCACAAAGCCCCCAGATGGTCAGCAGATTTTTTCCAAGGCATGGCAACAAGCCAGAAAGAGGGATGCAGCTGAAAATAGCAAAGGAGGAGACCCAAGAAGTTGTGGGATCACCTTAATGCTGAGCAAGTTTTCAGTAATTTTATCTGCTGTGCCTCCTAGCAACTTTTCTACTGTTAATAAGCTGTAAGGTAAAACAATTGTCAGAAAAATGTAGAAGGAAGTAAGCCCAGTGTAAAATGATTCCCATCTCTTTCTAAACTCTCATGGTCTTTACAGTCATTCCATGCCAAATTTTTTTGCAACTGGAAGTTGACAGCTAACTTCAGTTGAAGGAAAAAAGGAGACTAATTTTGCTCGTCTGTAAGTTTGTTAGGCATATAAGCCTGGGCTGGGACTCAGAACCTGGGTTATGGATGCAGCTTTGCTGTAAAGTCAGGGTAGCATGTGTATAAGTCCTTTCACCATTCTGGCCTCAATGTTTTCACCTATAAAAGTGAGAGATTGTAAAGAGAAGCTAAGCTCCATGAAGGCAGGGACAGAATCCCTAAACCTAGAGCAGTGTCTGACATACATAGGTACAGTTGTTGTTAAAGTAGAAGAGCTAATACTATTCTTTACTTTGCTAAAGAGGCTCCATTGTATGATCATATATAAGATGCTAGAGCTATGATTCCAAGACTAGCCAAGTGACCCTTTAGAGGAAATGATGTTCCCTATCCACAGTCAGACTAATACTGCATGCTGACTCGGTGAGGGCAGACACCCAGCCCAAGGATGAATGAATCCTTCTCAGAATTACAGGGTGGTGAAAAAAAATTGCTGTCTTCCTTCTCTGAACCGCCATCACAGCAATACATTAGGAGGCAGGGGTATTGGAAGGAAGCCTAACTGAGGAAAGCATTAGCTCTTGCTGTGTCCTTCACAGTTTAGAAAGCACCTTTTCAGCCACTGTCCTATTTGGTACTCACGGGAGTCCTATGAGGCAGGAAAGCTGCTGCCTTATCTGAAGCACAAAGAATGTATCCATTTGACAAAAACTAATTCATTGGTAAATGGAACAGCCAGAGTTTGCACCTGGGACTTTTAACTCCAAGGTCACAGCTACTAAGACAATTCTGTATTAAGAGACTATGGAATCCCTAAATATTCCCAAACTATGTCCAAGGATCCTATGTCCTAAGCAGCATAGTAATGAGTAGTACCCAGTATTTATTGATAACTAATATTTGCCAGCTAACTGTGTTCCAGGCACTGTATCAACACATTACATGGGTTAACAGGTTTAATCATCACAACAATGTGCCATAGCAGGTACTGTTTTTATTCTCGGTTTAGCTCCGAGCGAGGCCCAGATTTTAAAGTAACTCACCCAAGTCGACAGAGCTAGTGAGGGAGCCTGTAGGTAGTCAGAGTATCATTAAGTCCTCTTGACCCCTCCCCTAGTCCCAATTGGTAGAGAATTGGTGGTGGGAGGTGGCAGTTTACAAAGAGCCCTCTCTGCTTGCAGCTCACCCGAACCTGCCGGGGCACCCAAAGAGGTCTCTCTATGGTTGGGGCTGGAAATTTGCCAGCGTCTATCATTCCAGGTTTGCAGCTGCTGGCCCTGCCACCAGAGGGGTATTTTTCCCTTTCCCCTTTGGAAGCATGTATCGTGTTCTTCTCTATTTCTAGCCACTGTGCCCTTTCATTTTGCCAAAAGATTCCTCACTGATTCAGGCAGGGCTGAGAGCAGAGCTGCCCTGGTGGTTTTCAGGAGCCCAATTTCTCTGAGAGAGAATTAGACAGCAAAGGTGGGAGTGGGCAAAGAGGGAGGCAGGGCCATCAGAACCTCAATCGGATTCAGACCCTCCTAAGCTTTTCAAGGCCCTACCATGTGCCAGATACTGAACTAGTTCGCTCACTCATTCAAAACACATTTGCTGAGCACCCATTATGGGCCAGGTGCCAGTCTAATTGATATGAATTAATTTAAGCATACCATTGATCATCTAGAAATGTCAGGCCCTGTGATAGGCACTATGACCATCACTGATGATGATCATGATACAAATAAAATTTATTGAACTTACCATTGTTTTAAGCACGTTACATTTACTTACTCATTTAATTCTCACAACTCTGTGAGATAGGTTCAATCCCTAGCCTCATTTTGTAAATGATAAAAGAGATGCCCAGAGTGTCAATAAATCAGGCAAAGTCATACAAATGGCAACTGGCAGAGTTTGGATAGAGAGATGACTAAAACTCAGGCCTAAACTTGGAGAGGTATCGGTTATCATAACTTATTCCTCTTTGCAGCAATCCTGCAAAATAAGCATTATTGTTTCTTTCATAGTGGATTGTCCATTTCTTTTATGCAATTTCAATTCTAAGTGCTTAGTGGGCAACACATACATACACACACACACACACACACACACAAACCATGCACAAAACACATTTTTCATGGAGCATAAATTCTAATGGCAAAGCAATTTGCCATCAGGCATTCAATGAGACAATGACCTTTTCCAGTGCCTAGGTTTACACAAAGCCGTGCACTATAAGCTTTAAGGTGGCTGTTGTATTTGGCAAATGAGAAATCATGGCTCAGAAAGCTTAAGTAACCTGCTCAAGCTCCATTTCTAGCAGGTGGCAGACCCAATCCAATTTCTTTCTTCCGAATTACATTTGCAAATAGACCTGTGGGAAAGTTGCTTATCTTGTAAGGTGTCTCTAATACCAATTCCAGACCTACTGATTATGACTCTTGTTTCTTCACAGCCTCAATAAAAGCAGAGTGAAGCTTACCAGCCAGTGATCTTTTGTCTGAACAACTCTGAAAAGTTTCCAAGGCTAGATTCTTGATTTGTTTTTCCACGAAACATTGACAAAAGAAGTGTGTGTTTGCTAGAAGTTGAAGATTTAGGATCGGTCTGATGTTCAGGTTTGGATGCCTGAAGTAAATGCTCCAAGTATAATGGAGAAACCCTGCATCTGTACAGTAATGTCCTTAAAAAGGCAGATGCAGATTATTCTTATGAGAAGGCTTCAGAATGGTTCCATTGAAATAATAGACAATAGGTCCATGATAAACTATTGAGGGAGTTTGGAAGACTTCAGAGATTTTTTTTCAACTGTTGAGACAGATGCCACAAAAGGAAATACTTAGAAGCCTCTCTTTGGTTGCTCTAATTGAAGACAGAATGTTGAAATAGATGAATTTTTCCCCTGGGTATAACAGACATGAAAGTAAACTTGTGAAATTGGGGCCAATCATTTTATCTCTCTGGTCTTCAGTTTCCTCATTTTTTTAAAAAACAGAGGGAGGGATACAGAAACAAAGTTCTCTGTAATATTTTAGGGAACATGAACCTCTTTGAAAATCTGATGAAATTTCTAGATTCTCTCCCCAGCAATATGCAAGTTTTTAAATGTTATGTAGGTTTACGGATCTCCTGAAATCTAGTAATGGACCCCTAGATGTCCATGGATCCTAAGTTTAAAACTCTAGCCTAATTTATCTCTCAATTTGAATTCAGGAAAAAAATTTGTATTCATTCTAATAACCATTAAGTTTTGGATTTTTTTTTCTACTACTCAGGAATGCCATCAGTTCCTTTTTTTTTTTTTTTTTTTTTT
>JAQZBX010078584.1:0-14097 GCA_029593785.1 Cabassous unicinctus
GACTGATTCTATCTCTTTACTTGTGATTGGTTAGTTGAATTCCTGTATTTCTTGCAGAGGCAATATAGTTTAATAGTTCATTTCTAGGAATTTGTCCATTTCATCTAGGTTGTGTAATTTGTTGGCATACAGATTCTCATAATATCCACTTAGGATTGTTTTTATTTCTGTGGGGTTAGTAGTAACTTCCCCCCTTACACTCCTTATTTTACTTACCTGAATTTTGCCTTTTTTTTTCTTTGTTAGTCTTGCTAAGGCTTTGTCAAGTCTATTAATTTTCTCCAAGAACCACCTTTTGGTTTTGATTTTCTTTCTGTTGTTGTTGCTGTTTTCGGTTTCATTTATTTCTGCTCTAATCTTTGATATTTCTTTGTTTCTGATTGTTTTACGAATGGTTTGTTGTTCTTTTCCTATTTTCTCCAGTTGTTCAGTTAGATCTTTGATTTTAGCTCTTTCTTCTTTTTTAATATAGACATTTAGGGCTATTAATTTCCCTCTCAGCACTGACTTCACTATATCTCATAAGTTTTGATAAGTTGTATTCTCGTTTTTATTCATCTCATGATAGCTTCTATTTTTTCTTACAATTTCTTCTTTGACCCACTGATTGTTTAGAAGTGTCTTGTTTAGCCTCCATATATTTGCAAATTTAACACTTTCCTAACAATTACGGTATTCAAGCTTCATTCCGTTTTCATCAGAGAAGGTGCTTTGTATTATTTCAATCCTCTTAAATTGATTGAGAGATGTGTTGTGGCCCAACATGTAGTCTATCCTGGAGAAAGATCCATGAACACTTGAGAAGAATGTATAAACTGCTGATTTGGGGTACAGTCTTCTGTATTTGTCTGTCATGTCCAGCTCATTTAACACATTGTTCAAGTTCTCTGTTTCCTTGTTGACCTTCTGTATCTTTCATCTATCTATTGATGTGAGTGGCACATTGAAGTGTCAACTCTTATTGTAAAGATATCCATTTTTCCTTTCAGTATAGCCAGATTTTGTCTCATGTATTTTAGGAAACCCTGGTTAGGTGCATAGATATTTAGGACTGTTGCTTATTTCCAGTGTATTGTCCCTTTTATTAATATATAGTGACCTTCTGCATATCTTCTCTTTTTTTTTTTTTGCTTTTAAAGTCTGTTTTGTCTGACACCATTATAGCTACCCCTGCTCTCTTCTGGTTACTTTTTCTAATCTTTCACTTTCAGTCTAATTGCATCCTTGGGTTTAAATTGAGTTACCTGCAGAGAGCATATGGATGGCTCATGTTTCTTTATCCATTCTATCAGTGTATGTATTTTGACTGGAGAGTTTATTCCATTGATATTCAATCTTATTACTCTAAAGACATTATTACTTCAGCCATTTTATCCTTTAGCTTCATAAGTCATTTATTATTTTTATCCATCTTTTTACCTTTTAAGATATCCTTTCTGATAGTATTCACTTCTACACTTTACTTCAAGCCTCCCTCTCTTCTGTTTTTGTTTTTTTTTTTTTCTTGGTGCAGAGCTCCCTTTAGTGTTTCCTGCAGAACTGGATTCTTGTTTACATACAGTCTCTCTCTCTCTCTCTTTTTTCTTAAGCTGTGATTTTTTTTTTAATGCAACTGATGTCTTTTTTTTCCTTTTCATTCTTAGAAATACTTTTTTCTTTATTTTGTACATTTAATAATTGAAAATACATGCTCTCTTAGTTTCTGTTAATCTGTGAATATTGTAAATTTATCATCATACTTGAAGGACAGTTTTACCACATAAAAAATTCTTGGCTGGCAGTTTTTCTCCTTTCATACCTTAATTATATCAAACCACTGTCCTCTCATCTCCATGGTTTCTGAAAAGAAATACACACTAAGTCATACTGGATGTCCCTTTTATATGATATTTCACTCTTCCCTGACTGTTTTCAGAATCTTCTCTTTGTCTTTGGCATCTGGTATTCTCAATATTGTGTGTCTTGGGGTAGGTCTACTAAGATTTATTCTAATTGATGTATTTTGTGCTTCCTGAACATGTATGTTCATGTCATCCTTAAGAGTTGGAGACTTTTTGGCCATTATTTCCTCAAATACACTTTCTGCCACATTTCACATCTTGTTTTCTTCTGAAACTCTCATGACATGCAAGTTGGTGTGCTTTGTGATATCAATCAACTCCCTGAGCCCCTGCCCAATTTTTTCCATTCTTTTCTCTCTGATCTCTTGCTTCAATTTCAGCTTCTATGTCTTCTGCATTGCTGATTCTTTCTTCCATTATTTCAAATGTGCTGTTGTGTGCCTCTCTTGTGTTTTTAATCTCACTAACTGTGACTTCCATTCCCATAAGCTCTTTTATTTTTTTATCCAAGGTTTCAAATTTTTCTTTGTGCTCACCCAGTGTCCACTTAACATATTTTCATTTCTTTAGCCATGTTGTCCTTCAACTCTATGATTTCATTTTGGATATTTGTATGAACCTCATTGATTGGCTATTTCAAGTCCTGTGTCTCATCAGGAGCTTTGATTTGTTCCTTTGCCTGAGTCATATCTTCTTTCATGTATGGCTTATAATTTTTGGCTGATGCCTAGGTATCTGATTCTGATGCTGAATTTACTCTGATGTTCAGTTTCTCTCTCTTGCCTAGGGGTTTGCTGTTAAATAGTTGTTTGCTACCACTTTTCTTTGACTCTTGGTTCCCCCTTTTCTAGATATTTAGTTTGTCCCTTGTTTAACTGCTCATCCAAGGACTAAGGTCCCAGTAATGAGGTTCAGGGCAGTTTTCAAAGACCTTAGAGGTGGGGGGCAGTAAAGGAAACTTCTTCCCTCTTATTTATTTGTTTTTCCATTTTTCTGCCCTGGCCAGCAGATGGCAATCTTTGGCATACTTCTCAGCTCAGACCCCCGGTGATGGGGGAATACATTCCATGTAATTTCATGGTGAGTGGTAGAGAAGCAATGTTCTTAGACCTGGCCAAGCCTCACAAACAGAAGCTGCTTTCCTCCCTTGGCTGGCCATTGCCTCTTTCTTTCTGCCTCCTCAACAACCAGCTAAGGGCAGTAGCAGGGTGGTTTGACCAGGCATATTATCTTTAACTCTCTGACAGCTCTCAGTGAAAACAATGCCAAGGTCCTACATGGTCTGGAAGTGTGTGACCCCTCCAATGCAGCAGACTAAGTTCACTGGCCAAAATCTGAATTTACTGTAGGCTGTGTATATCCCTCTCCCCTTTTCTGGGGACAAGGACACTTGCAACTCCTCCATCTGTAGCTACTGCAGTTTATTGCCACTGAAGTCAGCAGAGATTTGTTTGCTCTGAATGTAGGGGGATTGTCACCCACTGATGCATTTGCAGGTTTACTCATGGGATTTTTCAACCAGTTGATACTTCTTTCCTTTACCCTCTTTCTGGGTGGTATCTCACCTTTCCTTTGTGTCCTGAGCCCTCCAGACAGTCTCCATCTGTCTTCTAGCTATTTTTTTTCTGGGAGAGTCATGATCCTTCTGCCTCTGTAGTCTTCCATCTTCCCAGAAGTCCATTTTAATATTTTAATGTTTTAATTATAGGTCTTATTCCCTGAACTGCTTGTTTCTTAAGTCTTTGTCCAGCTAATTATATGACAAATATTTCATTGATTGTCAGGAACTACAAAAAAATCAATACAAAAACACCTTTCACTGTCTTTTGGAGATTTGCTCTGTGTTGGCTAGTGTTTTCCTTTGGAGATTAGATCTCCTATCAAGAAGATCAGCCTGAGGCTGAAGTGTGGAGTCCTCTTTTTTTCTGAGACTGTGTCTCCTCCTGAGCTTTTTTATGCACCTTAGAAAATTCCCTGTTTACTGGAATTGGAATGCCTCCCTTATCACTATGAAATAGACTATCCCTGCTTCAGGATGCTCTATTGTAGGTCATAAAGACAGGAATATTTTGCCACAGGCCACTTTGAGTTGATTGTTTCTTACATTGCTTTAACTGTCTTCAACCTGTTTCTGTTTGCTGAGCAAATTCTTGGAAAAGCAAGAGAGAGATGGGACTCCTGGATCAGCCTATCAAGTTGCCACTGGATAGATTAAAACTAATACACATGAACTGTAGTATGCCCATAATGATGACTCTGTTGCTTCCAAAACAGTCCAGGACCCATAAGAGGTCAGATTTACTCCACACTGTGACAAGGAAACTTTAGGGCAGAGGCCAGTTTGTTCTACCAATTTTAATTTGCTTTTTCTTGATTTAGTATTTACCTTGTTACTGCAATCATTTAACTCTTTTCTAAAGTTTTGGGGAACATAGTTTGGCCTTTTTTAATAATTTTACAAAGGTTGTGTGGGTGAATAGACACTAAAGTATCTTGTTATCTAGAAGCTTTCATAATAAAATTAAGAACTCTAAAATAATTTAAGAATGAAACTTTTATCCCCTAGAGAAAAGACTAGCAACATAATATAATGAAATATGGCTGAAAAACTTTAGCAAAGGGAATAAAATTTAATATTAGCTATTAGATTAACCAATAACAAACCAAGAGAGAAAAATCATAAAAATAAAAATATATGACATGAATTGAAAATAGCACATGAATTATGATTTTAAAGGAAAGGGAATAAACACTCCACTTAAAAGCCCTTTAATCGACTATATTAAAAAGTAAGACCCAACTATGCAATGTGTATAAGAAAGATGAATAGTAAAAGGATGTAAAAATGTATAATGATAAATAAAAGCATATGAATACTGGAGAAGGCTAGTTTAGGGAATGAAAAGATTAATCTAGGACCTGGTAGAAAAACACGGCCATGAAACACATGCCCATGGAGACCCCACAGGATGGCTGCTGGAAGAACCCCACAAGGAATGGAATTTTTTCCAGAATCAAGGAAAAGCCCTTTGTATTCTCAAGGGGCCTTGTCATTGGTCCCCCCAGGGGAATTGATGGGTGGAGTAATCAATCAAAACAGCAAACAGCTGGAACTCCTCCCCTGAACATTAACAAAGGGCAGGATAATTAATGATTTAAAAAGTAAGTGCAGAAGTTAAATTAACCTTTTTTAGCCCTGTGTGCCCTTTCTCTCGCTGCCTGGAACAGCACACAAGTAGACCTAGAGTCTTGTAATCTTTAACGGGGACTTGTAGTCTGTAAATCAGCCATTTTACCCTTTTTTTGCCCTTTTTTCTCTGTCTGCCTGGATCAGCCCACAAGTATACCTGAGATGTATAATCTATTATTTTCTCCCATTTCTCTTCCTATTTCTCTTCTCTCATTTTCTTAATAAACTACTGGACCAACTAAACTGACATGTACTTACATTATTTTTTTTGTAACATAACCAAGAACCTAGAAGAAATTTAAAAATATATAACAAGAAATGAAAATAACCCATTAATTATGATTTTAAATATAAGGGAATAATAAATACTCCAATGAAAAGCCCTGTAATTGACTATTAAAAAGTAAGACCCAACTATACAACGTATATATGAAATAGATAAACAGTAAAAGGATGTAAAAATGTTTATTGATAAATAAAAGCATATGGATACAAATGTGCCAAATAGTACTATTAGAAAAAGTAGACCTTTGTATTTCAGACATATTAAGGACAGTATAAAATATCCATAGACACAAATTTTCAGAAGATTATAAAATTCCTTAACAGGACTACAAAACACATTCAAAAAATTGAGAGAATTAAAAGGAAGAATAAAAGTCAAAATAATGACATTGAAAACTGTCAAAGTTAACGATCTAATTTTGTTGATATATAGGACAAAGAAATCATTTCCTTTCTGTTTCTTACCCTTGATCTTCTGCCAAAATTATTTTACTATCAGAGATCATATCTTGGAATCCCACAAGTAAATATTCAGCAAAAAAGATCCATCATAAAAAGTTTTATAAATTATTCTTTCTTTGACTATTATATTATTTGAAAGTACACTTAATGTCTATGAAAGATCGATTTTGAATACTAGAAGAAAAACTCTCTCATGGCGATTTTTCAAGGAGTAAGCAGATCCTATCGTGTTGGATTGACATAGAGTATCTGAAAATCCAAAGACACCTATAGTGAAGTAAATTAATGCTGGACTTTTAACCTCCAACTAAGCTTTTCTCAGTACCACTGAATTTTTGATGAATTAGAGAATTATGCATTCGAAAGGTCATCAAGTATATATTATTTTATAATTCATTGACCCATACCATCATATTTTTCCTTAAATTCCTCAGTATAAACAATTTTTCTTGTAACAGTTGCTTCTAAATCTACATGAAATTTAATTTCATTATTAATTAATGATAGATTCACAAGAATGGATTTCCTTTACTTATATATAGAAGAAGTAAGCTTTTGGACACTAATATAAGTATAAAATCTTTACTCATTTCAGCAATGATTTTTACTTTCTTCTCTCAAATATCTTTTAATATAATAAAAGACAAGATACTAAAATAATAAAGTTGCACAAACGTTGTGACTAAATACAAGAATATAAATTTGTGTTGATGAAATAGTTGACACTCCCAAACTTTACTGGAGAAACTCCACCATGTTTTCTTTGTGATGCTTCTAAAAGTACCCATTCATCAACTGGTGGATGCTTCTAGAAAAAAGTTACTTAAGCTGCTCCAATCAATGCAAGATACATGAAATTGTAGGTTTTAACAAAAGTCTATTATAACAGAGGTGAAGGTGGAAAAGCTCCAAAAAGAAAGATTTTTCAAAGAATTTTGCAGAGAATTCTTGCATAGCAAGTTGTAATAGATCCTATTCCTACTTGTTTCTGTTCCCCTAATTCACATTGTTCCACTTAGGAAAAAGTCAATCAAGGTAGACTATGGCTTGTAGCTGCGGTCAGTAGCTGCCTGCAGAATCTAGTTAACCACAGAATAAGACTTTTCCATTCTTGGCACAGTCTCAGTTTAATAGTAGATTGAAATCAGAAAAAAATTTAGTTCATTATAATAGTAAATTCTCCACCTCTGTGTGACATTTAGATTCCATTTTTTGAACATGCAATGTATGACTAAGTATGTTATAACATGTAGAAGCCTAGAGCATGCACTGTTAAGAACCCATTTACAAATCCCCTTACCTGTCAATCTCCTTTCCCCAGCCACAAACTCCTACCTTGACATAAGCTGATATAATGCTGCTCCTCCCATTGTTTAGAGAGGCAGGCTTGTGATTACTCTTATAGACACCACTAGTCAATAAAGCTCTTTCCCTTGTTCCATCAATCTGGGTGTGGAATTCAATTCTTTGTACTGAGCAAAAGAATCCAGGGAACTTGCAAGGGTCCCCTACAATTTGGCAACCATGACAGGACCCTGCAGAGACCACTGCCTGGTGGTCTCATGAACCCCCTGAAGTAAGTGGCACTGGATCTTCTTGCCTCAGAGATCCAAGACCTAGTCTCTTGATTCCCATGTGCCTTTGGAGCAGAACTTCCTCCTCAACTCTAGTGAGTAACCTCAAAGTTTGATTGTTTTGAATTTGTGAGTATGGATTTAAGTCTCCTGCCAAAGCTGTATGTTATTCAGTTGCCCTTGTTTATTTGGTTTCTGAACTTTTGGGATACTGTCCATCAGGGCAAGGGGGAGCAGATGCTGGTAGAAACAATTCCATCTAGTCTAGGCTACTAAGCTAAAATTATATAATAGTATGTTACAAACACACAGAGAATACAGGAGGTAAGTTTACTAACATGGGTAATGAACAAAGCTCTGAAAGGAAAGAAAAATGTTGTCCCTTGGGTTTCATTCTGAAACACAGAGAACAGTTTAGTAATGAACCAATGACTAAAAAGAGAATGGTATTTTTGTGTAAAACTGCATGGCCACAGTACAAATTGGAAAATGCCAGGAATGGCCTTCAAAAGGATCTCTAGAATATATACTTTGCAGCTAGAGTTGTGTTGCAAGAGGCTTGGTAAGTGGAATGAAATACCTTATGTGCAGTGCTTTATGGCTTTAGCCAATAAGCAAAATTACAATGTGAATGTTTGAGGATGGAGTGATGTTAGCTAATATAGGGGCAGATATGAGTTGAAAAAGGAGATCCCTCCCTGACTCCAGCACCTTGGATTAATTGTGGGATCCCTTCCTATTTCTCATGCCACACCTCCTTATTGAATGGAACCAAGGGAGGATTTGAGCCCAATTTGCCCTTAAATCACCCTGAAATGTCCACTCCCCCTGTATTTGTCAGCCAAAGGGGTGCTCATGCAAAGTACCAGAAATCTGATGGCCTTTATAAAAGGTATTTATTTGGGATAAAAGCATACAGTTACAAGGCCCTAAAGAGTCCAACTCAATGTACAATAAGAGGTACTTTCTCACCAAGGCAGTTGTCATGTTTTGAAGCAAGATGGTTGCTGATATCTGCAAGGGTTTATCCTTCCTCTCTGTAGCAATTTGATATTATTTATGAATTCCAAAAAGACATATATATTATGTTTTTAAATGGATCTGTTCCTCTGGGCATGATACCTATTGATTGATTTTAATTTGTATGTTTACTTGATTAAATCAAGATTAGGGCCTTGATTTGGCCATGTCATTAGGGCATACAGAATTGAGTTCATGCTTCCTTGGTGGGCTATAAAAATGGATGCTCAGTCAAGAAGACAGAAGAAGCAGATACACGAGGAAAGAGAGAGAGCTCCATAGACATGGAAGAGGACTTTGATCCTGTGGCTCTGAGGAGAGACTAGCCATTTGACTGATAGTTTACAGCTGACCTTATGAAGAGACCAGAGCAGCTGAGCCCAGAAAGGAATGAGGCCTGGGAAGAGAGGCAAGATCTATTCCAGCCGACAGATTAGATCGAAAGAAGCTGGACCCATGGAGCCCTAAGAAGAATGCTGAACCCTCACAAACGTTGATCATCATCTCGTGTCACACGTAGCAACAGAGTTTAGTAAAGATGGTTTGTTGTAGACTGTGGATACCAAATTTTTTGCTTATAGCTAAGCCACTATATGAAGCCCTTAAGGCAGGGTTTCTGAACCAGGGGTCTGTGAGCTTCAATTGAAATTCAAAATAACTTTATTGTTGTGAGGACACTTAGGTGCAGGTGTGATATATTTATTAAATAATACACAGTATAATGTGGACTTAGTAAGGGATCTGTGGTTTTGACCTGAGTGGCAAAGGAGTCCTTGGAATAAATCAGTTAAGAATCCCTGCAATGGCTATGAGAAGAAGCCCATGGTCTGGATAAGAAAATTTGAACTTGTTTTCCAGAACCTTAAGCAAAACTTTCTCTTAGCTGCAGCATTGTGACAGCCTGACTCTATGAATGAATTTTATTTGTTTGTGCATGAGCACTAAGAAATTGCACTAAGAGTCCCAAACCGAGTATTTGGAAGCAATACTCAGCCAGTGGCCTATTTATCCAAGCAGTTGGATCCAGTGGCCAAAGCATGGCCAGTTTGTCTAAGGGTTTGTCAGCCACCTGTGATTTATTACAAAAACTTGAAAAGTTTACTTTGGGACAGCCTATATTGATTTACATCCCCACTATTTTCTAACATTGTTAGAACAAAAGGGGGGACACTGGTTCACTATGGGAAAATTGAGCAAATACTAAGCTGCACTATTAGACAATCCTAACGTTATAATAAAAATAATTCACAAATTAAACCGAACCACTCTCATTCCAGACCCCAAGAAGAGAATTGAAAGAATACCTCCTAAACATGATTGTGTTCAGCTAATTGATGAAGTTTATTCCAACTGACTAGTACTCATGTGTGTGCCACTCCTTGATGCAGACCTAGAACTTTTTACAGATGGCAGAAGTTTCATGGACCTTGGAAAACAGTGTGTCAGGTACACTATCATTACTGTCCATGAAACATTAGAATTTGAGGTCCTTTTTGCTGGAACATCTGCACAAAAGGTATAATTAATAGCTCTGATCTGAGCCTTACAGCTGAGAGCAGGAAAAAAGTCATCATCCATACAGATTCAAGTGTTTATAGACACTTTCACTGGATAGATAGACGCTTTCCCTTGCCAAATGGAAAAAGCTCAAGAGATGATAAAGTATTTGCTTAAAGAAATTAATCTCAATTTGGACTTCCTATATCCATACAAAGCAAAATTGGAGCAGCTTTCATCTCAAAGGTAACCACTGATAAGGGGGGTAGGGTAATACTTGGGTCTACATCTCTGCTATTATAAGCAAGGTATCAAAAATAAGATAGAGAAATTCCACTTCCTTCATCAAGTGGAGGAAATATGGAGTGAAGCCTAATGGTTGCCTTGGGTCCCAAGGAGAGGAGAAGGGAGGAATACAATAGTTTGAAGAGGGGGTATTTAGGGGGCAATGGAAATATTCTGCATGATCTTGCAATGATGGATACAGGCCATTTTAAATTTCATCAAAAATTATAAAAGTCTGTGATCTAAAATGTAAACCATAATGTAAACCATTGACCATGATTTTTAGCTATGTTTCAATATTTATACATCAGTTGTAACAAATGTACCATCCACATTTAAAAAGATTATTAACAGGGAAGGGGGAAAAGGAGGAGTCCCCTATATTCTGTATATAACTTTACTGTGACCTAAAACTTCTTTGAAGACAATATAAAAAAAGAGTAAAAAGTAAGACACTGGGGAAGAAAATGCCACTGTACATAGAGGACAAATGATATTACAGTTATGAAAGGAAAAACACCAATTTTTTTATTTTTTCATTTTATTTTCTTAAATGTTTTTCATTTTTTAATACACCAATTCATTTTTACTTTACTTTTAGTTTCTCTAAATTATTATGTATTTTATTTCTTATGTTTAAACTTATCATTATTATTCCATTTTCCTGTTTGTCAAATTTGGCAATAGTCTTGGCTTCATTTTTGAAGAAGTTTTGGATCACAGAAGGGTTACAACTATGGCAGGGTAGGGTCGATGGGGTGAGGTGTTAGTGATGGTGGATACATGGGAGGAAGTTCCCCTGGGCATACATATGAGGTATATAAATATGTTCAAATGTTCATGTGACATTGCCACAGTGGGTAGAGATTCACACAACAACCAAAAGATTATTCAACCCCCAGCCTGGGGAGCTCTGCTACATTCTCTAATGGAACAACAATCTCCCAAGTACAGGGACAATGACTAGTGAAGAAAGCTAGTCCATTGATGGGCGCTTCATATTGATGACTATGCTTATAAGCCTTTTGCTCTTGAATTTGCAACTTAGCCTAGTGTTGTAGAGTGCCTAAAAGTTACCTCCTGAGAGCCTCCTTGTTGCTCAAATGTGGCTTCTCTCTAAGCCAAACTCAGCATATAAATGCATTACCTCCCCCACAGCAAGGGACATGACTCCCAAGAATGAGACTCCCTCACACAGAGGGATTACTACCAAGCACCAGCTAGTGATAAAACTGGAAAAATATCTTGAATAAAAGGGAGAAAAGGTAAAGACCAATGAGTGTATATGGCTAAGAAACTTCAAAGTGAGTTGGGAGGTCATCAGAGAGGTAATGTTTACGCACATCTCAACAGGATCTCATAAATGGCTAATGTAGATACTACTGCAAATAGTGGGTCTTCTGAGGAAGCTAGGGACACCCAGGTACTATGATCATGGCAGATAGCTCCAGAGTTTGGTGCCTTGCCAGTGGGCTCTACTTTGGAGTTTGTGCTTTGAGTGTGACAGAGTTGGACTAAGATATGACTTCTCCACACATGCCTCTTCTGGCCCTTTTATTTGAACCTATAGTTGGTGCTGGAGTTAATAGGTGTACATCTAAGAGACTTTATTCTCTGGGTTGTTCATGTGCCAGCCAGGTCCTGAGCTTCAATGGAGTTGCTACACCTACTCTCAAGTTCATTGGACTCATCCAGGACAACTAACAAGGTGGTGAAGATGGACAGCCACCACCCCAAGGAAAAGAGAGAGTCTACAACTGCAAGCCAGAAAGTCCCATCCATCAGCTATATGGGATTGAAGCCCCCTTTCAATTAGAGGTAGAGTGGGCATCACCATCCCAGAATTCTCAGAATTGTGGAATAAAATATGGACTAGAGTATACCTACTGGTATTCTACTATAGACTTATTGTAATTCTAACAATGGGAGAAATTATATCACTGATGTGGAGACAGCAGTCACTGGAGATATTGAAGTCAGGGAGAGGGAAAAAGAGGTGCAATATGGGGGCATTTTAGGACTTGGAATTGACCTGACTGACATTGCAATGATAGATACAGGCCATTATATATTTTGCCATAACCTACAGAGTTGAGGGGGAGAGAGTGTAAACTTCATTGTAAACTATAATGCATGCTTAGTGGCAATGCTCCAAAATGTGTTCATCACTTGCAATGAATGTACCACACTAATATAAGAAGTTGTAAATGTGGGGAAAAGTGGGATGTCTGGGGAGTGGGGCATATGGGAATGCCTTACATTTTTTATGTAACATTTTATGTAATCTAAGTATCTTTTCAAAATAAATAAAGAATATGTTTATAAAAAAATGGAATCAGGTTACTAGTTGTAGTAATTACCCTTTAATTTATCTCTTTAATCAGCCTGGCTAGAGGTGTCATTAACAATGTTGCAGTGGCCAGGAACATAAGCACTATGAGTGAACTGGATCAAGAGACTCACCAAGACTTCAAACTCTTCCAAAAGTCCTTAGATACCTTGGTCAGGATAGCCCTATACCATTGCCTAGCTCTAGACTACCTGCTGGCTGAACAAGGTGGATCTATGCCTTAGCCAATATATCCTGCTGTTTTTAAATCACTACCACCCATGAAGTAGAAAGAAGTATGGATAAGAGTCTAACGCATACCTCTTCCTTACAAAACAAAAATCAAGCCATCACTATGGACTTGTGGAGCCATATTAAGAGTGTTCTCCCATGGAATGCTGGTTGCTGAGCTTATTGGCCCAGTATTATTGTCATCCTTTTCATTTTCTTTGCCCCAATAATCCTAAAAATGATCATCTTCCCTGTTTCCAACATTTACAGGCCAGTGAAATCTTTGTCGCCTACCACCCTCTGCAAACTTCCAAGTTGAAAACCAATCAACAAAACCTCTACCAGATTGATCAGGAATTTCATCAGTGCTCTAAATGATGCCCTCTCTCAACAGGAAGAGGCCAGAGTGGTCTTCATTCCATTTCCCAAGATTGGTGAAATGATCCTGAAGAGGAGCAAGGGTTGGGGGGCAGTGGATGGAAGGGCCCCAGTAGAAAGGGCTTTTTTAAAGTCTTTCGCAGAGAAATATTACATAAGAAGTAGTGAAAGACTCTATTCCCACATGTCTCAAATCCCCCATTTCACGTTGCCCCACTTAAGAAACAGCCGATCCAGGTAGAGAACCGCTTTTAGCTGTGGTCAGTAGCTGGCCGCAGAATCTATTTAACCATAGAATGAGACTTTCTCATTCTTGGCACAGTCTCAGTTTAGTGGTAGATTGAATTTAGCTAGACATTAACTTATTGTAATAGTAAATTCTCCAACTCTGGGTGGGATTTAGTTGTCATTTTTGAACATGTGATGTATGACCAAGTATGTTATAGTATGTAGAAGCAGAGCATGCACAGTTAAGAACTTACCTGTAAAACCCTCATCTGCCAATTTCCTTTCTCCCACACAAGCTCCTCCCTTGGCACAACCTATATTATTCTGCTACTCCCATTGTTTAGAGAGGCAGGGTTGAGATTACCCTTCTTGACTCCAACAGCCAATAAAGCTCTTTCCCTTGTTCAATCAATCTTGGTGTGGATTTCAATTCTTTGTGCTGGGCAAAAGAACACAGAGAACTCACAAGGATCCTTTAGAAAGGTGTACTGTAAATATTTGATAATAAAATCAGTATATTACTGAAAATTCTGTTAGATAAAATTATGTAAACACATAAGCATACATTTAAGTATATGCACAGAGGAATATATTCTAAAGAAAATACATCCAAAGAATCACAACAGTTATGAATTATTATAATTTTCTTCTTTGAATTTCTTTTTTTCTAGAAGGTACTGGGAGTTGAACCAAGGACCTCATACATGTGAAGCAGGTGCTCAACCACTGAGCTACAAACACTCCATTTTTTTAGCTTTAATATAAATCAATTTTGGG
>JAQZBX010078586.1:0-14093 GCA_029593785.1 Cabassous unicinctus
TTTCCAGAATCACCTCCACTTCTTCCCAGTACTTTACCTGTGCTTTAGTCACACTGCTCTCCATGCATTTCTATAAACCATCTCTATCCTGGCCCTCTAAATTTAACTGAAGCTGAAGCTGCCCATGTTGCCCCAGGAATTAATGAGGCTTCTCCCAACCGTCTCTCTCAGGGGTAGTGACAGAGCAGCAGCCAAGTGTAATAATCCAAGTCATGGGCTGAACAAGACTGTCTTTAGTTTCTCAGAGATACTGATAGCTTCACAACCCTTTCTCCCCTACCTTGAATGAGGATGGAGCTAGAGTTGTGGGCAGAAATCTGTGCTGTGTGGGTCCAAAATGATCACAGTTGTCCAGGTAAACTGATGTAGCACCAGACCCCTCCTTGCCAGGGGTGGGAAAGGACCCTCTGGAGTGCCCAACAATCTAATCCATGTGGGCTGAATTCACTTGCAGTTGCTCTGGGATGCTGAGGAAATACTGTAGTTTCTGTCCTTTAGGGCTTGGGAACAGAAACACCAACACCCAAAAGTTCAGTCCCTTAAGGCTTAAAATACCTGTCACTGCTCAGAGAGGCTGAACAAACACCAGGCCCCTCCTAGCCTATTGGAGCATGGGATTGGATCCACAGGCACGCAACAATTCAGTCCCTGTGGGCCAAAAGTAATTGCCATTGCCCAGAAAGGTTGTGAAGGCATAAGACCCCTCCTTTACTATTTGGCAGTGAGGGTGGATCCACAAAAACCCACCAGTTCAGGCTGTTTGGGCCAAAAGCACTGCTCTTTCCCAGAGAAGCTGGGCAAACACAGTACATCTCTTGTCCTATTGGGGATGGGACTGGAGTCACAGGTGCCCAATTGTCAGATTTGTGCAGGACAAAGTCACCTGCAGTTGCCCTGAGAGACTGAGGACACTCCATCCCCCTCCTATCCTATGATGGTGCAGAGGTGGAGATGGACTTTAAGGCACTCAACAAAACTCTTTATGTGGGATGAAAATGCCTGCAGTTGCCCAGAGAGGTTGAGGATACGCAGATCCTCTCCTCTCCTATTGTGGTGTGGTGATGCAGGCCCAGGTGTCCAACCATTCAGCCTGTGCCAGCCAAAAGCACCTGCAGTTGCCTGGAAAGCCTGGTGCATGTCCTGCCAACTTCCTTCCTGGTGGAGGTGAGGCTGGAGCCAAGGCTAGGGCTACAGTCTGATCTTGGTGGAAAGAAGCCAGTCCATAATTTCACTGGATTTTCAGTCAGCCAGGCTTCCCCTTATGCTGGGGGCAGAGTCAAAATGGTGGCCACTGGCCTTTTTCCAACTTGGGCATGTTCAAACCCTAGTTGTTTCTAAGATTATACTTTAGGCAGCTGAATCCACTAATCAGTAGACAAAGTCTTTGGACAACTGTCTCTTCCTCCCCAATTTATGGGAAATGGAGCTTCTAACTCCAGCCATGGAAGAGCTCCTGAGGCAGCTTGTGCTGCTAGAGTAGGATGGGCACCACCCTCTGTGGTGTGACTTGCAGTTTCCCAGAGAGGTGGTGCATATCCCCCCAGCTTCCTCCCTGGTGGAGGTGGGGCTGGGGTTTAGGCTAGAGTTTCAATCCAACCTGGGTGAGTGTAAAGAAGCCAGTCTCTATCAGCACTGTGATATTCAATCAGCCCCCTTCCCCTTATGATGGGGCAGTAGTTAAAATGACAGCTTTGGCCTCTTTCTGACTTGGACAGATTCAAAGTTTAGCGGTTCTTAGGAATATACTTTAGCCCTCTGAATTTACTAATTAGTATCTGAAGTCGGTGCCACACTGTGTCTTCCTCTGTCATTTTGAGGGAAATGGAGTTTCCAAATCCAGCCACAGAATCGCTCCCAATGTGGCTTACATCACAGGCACTGACTTCTGCAGTGTTGAGGGTTCAACTCATGAATCTTCTCTGCAGATGGGCAGTCTCCTCCTTCCATACTTTCCAAGATGATGCAGGATCCTGTTCTGGTCTCCTGGGGCCCACAAACAGGTGCTTTAGATAGCTCTGGTACATTACTAACTGCCTTGTAGCAGGAGCTGACTCCAGGAGCTCCTTATATCTCCATCATCATGGCTTCCCTCCCCATAGGTTTTGACATTTTGTGTTCTCATTTTCATTCATCTCAGGATATTTGCTGAATTCTCCTGCAATTTCTTCTTTCTCCCACTGGTTATTCATGAGTGTGTTGTTTAATCCCCACAAAATTATGAATTTCCCTTTTTTCCATCCTTTTTTGATTTCCAGCTTCATTCTGTTGTGATCAAATTATTTTGTTTAATTTCAATCTTTTTAAATTAATTGAGACATGCCTTGTGACCAACATATATTTTATCTTGGAGAAAGATCCATGAGCACTTGAAAAGAAAGTATATCCTGTTGTTTTGTGATTCAGTGCTCTATAGAGGTGTGTTAGCCTAGTTCATTTATCATCTTATTCAAGCTCCATATTTATTTATTTATTCTCTGTCTAGATTTCCTATCCAATATTGAGAGTGGTGTAATAAAGTCTCCAAATATTATTGTAGAGACATTTATTTCTCCCTTCAGGTTTGTCAGCTTGTGCCTCATGTATCTAGGAGCACTGAGGTTAGGTGCATATTTTTTATTGTTATTTCTTCTTGATGAATTGCCCCGTTTATTAATATATAATGACATTCTTCACCCCTTATAACACTTTTGCATTTAAAATCTATTTTGTCCAATATTAGTATCACTACTCCAGCTCTTTTTGGTTACTATTTGCATGGAATAACTTTTTCCAAGCTTTCACTTTTAACCTGGTTGTGTCCTTACATCTGAGATGAGTCTCTTGTAGACAATATATAAATTGCTCATACATTTTTATCAATTCTATCAGTCTATGTCTTTTGATTGTGGAGTTCAATCCATTAACATTCAATGTTATTACTCTAAAGGCATTATTATTTCATCCATTTTGACATTTGGCTTTCTGTTGTCATATTATACTATTGACTATTTTAACACTTTAATTTACCCTTTCTAATAATCTTCATTTCTACACTCTTCTCCAAGTGTCTCACCCAGATTTTTCTTTTAAGGGTACAGCAATCCCTTTGTATCTCATGTAATATCAGTCTTTTGATAACATATTCTATGTGTTTTTGTTTCTGAAGATTTTAACTACCCTCATGTTTGAAGGATAGCTTTCCAAGGTACAGAAACCTTGGCTGGCAGATTTTCTCTTTCAGAACATTGAATACATCACACCACTTTCTTCTCTTCTCCATGGTTTCTGATGAGAGGTTTGCACTTAATCTTATTAAAGTTCCCTTATATGTGATGCTTTGCTTTTCTCTTACCATTTTTGGTATCCTCTGAATAGTCATTCTGAACAGTGGATGTCTCAGAGTAGGTCTATTTGGATTTACTCTATTTGGGGTATATTGGTCTTGGATACTGACATTTATGTCTTTCATAAGGGTTGTGAAGTTTTCAGTCATTATTTCCTTAAATATTGTTTCTGCCCCTTTTACATTCTCTTCTTCTGGGACACCATCAATGCATAAGTTTTGCTTTTCACACTGTCATTCAATTCCCTGAGTCCCTATTCCACTTTTTCAATCTCTTCCTGTTTCCTGTATGGCTTTTAATTTTTTGCTGATGTCTCAGCTTCTGAATATGTTGGTGAATTTACTCTGATGACCAATTTCTCTCTCTTACCTACTGTAATTTTTTCCACAGCTCTTCCTTATTTGTTTCAACTTATCCTAAGTCTTTAAAATTGCCTATCTTAAGTTATCAAAATCATACCAAAGACTCACTAATGGGACTCAGATTTTCTCTCAGAAGTTAGGGAACAGAGAGATGGAAGTGAATTTTTTTTCCTTGAGAACTTATATTTTAATTGATAATCATATGACATATATCATCTAATTAGGGTGAATTGATATCTTTAAGACAATAAGGCTTTTTACCCAAGAGGAAGACCTAAAATTTCTCAATAATATTGTTTTGTACTTCAAGATTAGCTTACCATTTTAGTCTTTTATTTGTAGTTGAATCTCTTTTATTTTTTCCACATACTGATTTTTAAAATTAGAGACATTGTAGTTACACAGAAAAACCATGCATAAAATACTGAGTTCCTATATACTGCCATATTACTAACACCTTGCATTAGAATGATACATTTGTTACAAATCATGAAGGAATATTTTTATAATTTCACTATTAACTATATTCCATCATTTCTTTTTTATATATTTTAAAAGATGCTTAGATTACATAAATGTTACACAAAAATTACAGGGATTCCCATGTTCCCCACCTCCCAAACCTCTATTTCTCTATTCAATTTCCACACCAGCCAGTAATGGTGCCCATTACTACACCTTTCCACAGAGATGCATCTCTGTTTTCCTTTGTTTTCGTCTGGCCAAAACAAATTGCTATGGCAATTTAAATTTTGATCATTATCTATGATGGGATATGATTATTATTTTAATTACATACAAATTGATATTTATAAGAAGTGGAGTATGTTCTCCATTATATTCAGAAGAGTTTAATATCCAAATAACTATAGTGTGACACTCTAACTTCACAGACTTAATAAGTCAATGTGTATGTGTGTTTTTGTCTGTATGTAAATAAATGAAGAAGTAGCCATACAATAATGCCTGAAGCAATGTGGATATACATATAGAGATTTTTATGGCTCCAAATCATTCAGAAAAGCTTTCCTAATAATGAATCTGTCATCTTAACAGGAAAATTATACTTTACAATGGAGAGAGATTTCAGTACTGAATATTCTTTAATGTAAATCCAGATGAATGGACTTTCACAGATATTGTTACAACATGACCATTAAAAAGGGTATATCTTTCAGTACTGTCTTTACTATCTGTTAATGATTGCACAGTAATCAAAGGAATGAAGTAGGCCAACACATTTAATGTATATATTGAAAGGAATCAAGGATAAACTTGGTGCTTTTTTAAAATATGTTGTTGTATGGGAGTTTTTCTCTCCAAGAAGCCTGTAAACTCCTTGAAAAGAGTTTGCTTTTTCATATTTGTGTTCTTCACACACCCAACAAATGTATATCTTACTAAATATTGATCACATTTTAACATTTGTTAGGAAGTATTTTAAGATGCATGAACTTATATATATATATTATGTAAAGATAGTTTTGTTTTTTTTCTTTAATATAATACTGTAATGTTTTACATTACAGAAAAGTTACATAGAAAGTTTAAAGGATTCCCATATACCCCACACCCTCCACCTCCCACATCTTCCCCAATTAATAACATTTTACAATTGTGTGGTACATTTGTTACAATTGAATAAATATTGAAGCATTGTTATTAACCAAGGTCTATAGTTTACATTTTGGTTTACACTTCATTCCAACACCATAAAAATGGCCTATGTTCCACCTATGATTCACTCCTCTCCCCTAGAACCACTGATAACCACTATCTTTATAACAATGTTTTATGTTCTTCCATTACTACAATATTGAGAAATTTACTTTGTCCATGTTTGCATTCCCCCCTTTTGGTTGTTCATTCCTCAATCATGAGGATTTTGGGATGGTGATGTCTGCTCTGGTTCAGATTGAGAGGGGGCTTAGATTATATGGGGCAGATGGAAGAAATTGTTTTATTTAATAAGATATTTTATTTAATTTATTTTGAAAGAAGCCTAAGATTACATAAATGTTACATCAAAATTATATGAGGATTCCCATACACCCCAACTGCTCCCACTCCCACACTTTCCCATTAGAAACATCTTTCATTAGTGTGGTTCACTTGTTAAAATTGATGAACACTATTGAAGCAATCCTACTAAGCATGGTCTATAGTTTATATTATAGATTATACATTGCACCACACAATTTTATAGGCTTTGACAAAATGTATAATGGCCTGTATCTGCATTGCAATGCCATGCAGAACAATTCAAATGTCCCTAAAATGCCCCATATTACACTTATTCTTCCCTCACCCTCCCTTCAAAACCTCTGATGGTCACTGCCTTTATATCAAAGAAGCAAGTTCTTTCACTGCTATAATAATACTGTCTACTTTAGTCCATAGTTATATTCCTCCCTTATGTTTGTTCATTCCTCAATCTTCAGGAACTATTTTATTTGTAGTAGTAAATATTCTCCATTTCTTGGACTGGGTATTGTCATGTTTATAAATAATTCTTGCTATATGGGCAGACATTTCCATATTGGTATTCAAGCAAATGTTAATTTAGTTGAAAATTATATTTCTAGGATTATTTTAAAGTATATATTAAATCTGGCATAATAATTTATAGATATATAAATAATTTATAAATATATTCATTCTCAAATGTATTTATTGAATAGTTAGGATGGGTCAATAAGTATAAACTGAGTTATATTTGCATCTATTACTTAACTAATTGGAGCCAACTGATTAGAAAATTCTGATATCACATATATCATAAACAAACATCTTACAAAGAGGATCAGTCTTCAATATTTGGAGTGACTGGAGGTAGCTCATGTGATAAGATCTTTGAGTGTGTATATATATGTATACATATTATATATTTGCTTTTATATTTTTCTTTTCTTCTTTTAACTATTTTACAGGGATTCAAATCCTGAACACATTTTAAAATATAATAATATATATTAATGAATGTTATAAGGAAAAATTTATTAAACACTATAATACATTATTGTAGGGATATCTTGAGGCTACTTTCTATCTATTCAGTCACTCCTTACTTAAATTATATGAGATTTTTCACTCCAATCACAGAATCTGATAAAGCATAGTTGATTTGAAGATTTTTCCTTCTAATAATTGATACTTATTAAAGTAATTATCTTTTATTCATTTTTATTTTTCCTGAAATTTTCCTTCTTTTGTTCTGTATATTGCACATAGTTTTAAATAATTTTGTGAAATATAATGGCTTTCACACCTTATTTATATTTATTCTGGTTCTAATATGTATGCTATTTATATTTTTCCAACTGCCTGAATATTTTTTCTGATGTAAAAAATGTGTAAAATAGTAATGATTATGACAAATATTTACATCTGCATAAATGTGTTAATAAAAGGAATTATTTACAATTGTGTTAAGTCATTCCAATTATGCAATATATATGAGTTTTATTATATAATACACAAATGATGGTTTGTACATAAATATTTATACTTGCAGTCAAAGGTTTTTATCAGTCATATATTGTGAACTACATTTTATAATCTATTGATAGATTCACTACTTTTTTAAAAAAATTATAAATCATTCCTGTAAACAAAAACAATTTTGAAGTCATTTATGCTAATATCACCTTTGACTTCTCAACACTTTATAAAAGTTGAATGTTATGGGAATTAAGAATAACTCAAATGTGTCTGAGTTAATCCATATGGGATTGAAACACTCTGAAAAGACCTGGGGGTGTCCTTTTTATGTTATTTCTCCTGAAATATCTGATTTCTATCTCTGGGAATGAAGGCATGATATTGATCATTTCCATGGATCTCTACCTTCACACTCCAATGTATTTTTTTTTCAGTCACCTGTCATTCTTTGGTCTCTGTTACTCAATGGTCTTGTTGCCAGATTTTCTCTAGGATCTTGGCTAAGCTAATAGAAACGAATTTTAAGAACAAGCCAGGTTAGTTAGGCCAGTAATTTATTAAGGAAGGGAGGGAAAAGAAATGGGAGAAAATAACAGATTAAGGGTCCCAGGTAGAGGGAAAGGGGCTGAAAAGTGATAAAGAGGACTGATTTACCAACTACCATACCCCATTACAGATTACAAATGGCCAGGTCTTACTTGTGTGGTGTTCCAGGCAGGGGGCAGAAGGCAAGAGAAGGGAGTAAAGGCAAGATCAGGGATGGTTCTGCTTTGGTGCTTGCTTTTTAACCATTAATGATTCTGCCCTTTTCCTAATGACAGAGGAGGAGCCCCAGCTGCTTGCTGTTGTGATTGGTTATCCCACCCATCAGTCCCCTGGGAGGGTCCAATGATAAAGCCCCTGAAGAATATTTGGGGCTTGTCCTGGCTTCCAGAAGAAATCTCATTCTGAATGGGAGTTCTCACAAAGGTCTTCCAGCAGCCATCTTGCAAGGTATTGATGACCACGTGTTTAATGGTGGCAGTTTTTCTGCTAGCTTCCAGATTCACCTACTGATTCCCTAATAGCCTACATCAGTCTCACACCTAAAACCTAAGAGAACTTACTGAGCTCCAACCAGTTTATTGGATTCATGTGTTGCTTCACATTGGTGTCTTATTCTTGCCTGTCACTGAAATTCCCCTCCTCATTTCAATGACCAATGGGAGATATATAGATATCTGCAATCCTCTTCACTACCCAGTGCTTATGTAGAAGACTGTGCTGCACCCTCATCACTTGGTCCTAGGTGACTGGATTCATTGACTCCTTGGTCAATGCTCTTTGCATGAACAGTTTGTTTTTCTGCAAATGCAATGGTATCTATCACTTTTTCTGTGACTTAACCCCAATTTTAGCCCTGTCCTGCACTGATATCCTTGACACTGAAATCATGATAATTATTCCCACTGGCTCAAAAGTAATGGTTTCAAAAGTTTGAAACAACCAAGGTGTCCATCAACAGATGAATGGATAAACGAACTGTGATCTATTCACATGATGGAATATTATGCAGCTTTAAGAAGAAATGAAGTCATAAAGCCTATGACAACATGTATGAACCTGGAAGACATTATGTTGAGCAAAGCAAGCCAGACACAAAAGGACAAATACTGTATGAATGTGTTAGGATGAACCAAATATATTGTGTAACATATTGTTTGATTCAAAAATAATTTTATATGTATCCAGTACATTTAATTGAGAATTGTATATATTTATTCATCTGTGTTTACCTTTTGTTTTTAATGTTTTATATTTTCAATTATTAAATGTACCAAAGAAAACCTAACTTTGATCATGCAAATAAGGACAGTACCAAAGGGGGGGGTGGTACAGCAACAAGGCAGAAGAAATCTTGGCCTAAATGACATCATGGAGTAGAGCTACCTACCAACCTGGACCACTCACTGTGGGAATCTCACATGTGAGAGAAATAATCTTCTGTGTTTTAGTTACTAAAAAAAAAAAAAAGTAATGGTTTCCATTATCACACTCTCTGTGTCCTACAGGTTCAGTCTGCTATCCTGAAAATTGATTCTAATTCAGGAAGCAGAAAGCCTTATATGCTTGTGCCTTCAATCTCCTTAGAGTTATCATTTTTTATGGCACCAAGATTTTTACTTATTTAAGACCAAAAAAGTCCTATTCCTTGGGATTTGATCAAATGGTCTAAGTGTGTTATGCTAACCTTCTCATTCAATGACTTAGGAACAAAGAGGTAAAAAGTACTCTCATTAGAGAGAGGTTTTTGAAATGACAACAATACTGACTATCTGAGCTCATCTTTTCTTTCTTTCCTACTTGGTTATTTACTTGGTCTCTGTTTAAATACAGTAGTGTCCTTTAATTAGTTTGCATTTCTATTAAATCACCTTCTACTTGACCACATATGCTCTGGAACATTTCCAAGAATACATTTTTAGAAATTAACAAAATAATTGGAAGCCAAGAAATATGTTAAACCTATGGTTTAAATGTATGTTTTTCCAAATAAGTTCATTTGTAAATAGCTCTATGGATAACTTTAAATCAGTAGAGATATCATAAAGATTAAATCAGATGTTGAATTTAAAAATATTACCCAGTACTAAAAAATTTTGGGCACTATCATCAGAATACTTAAATTCTTGCAAAATTTCAAATACCCAATGTCTTTTGTTATAATAATATTGATAAAGGAAGTGCTGCAGCCCTAACCCTCCCTCAGCAGAAACCCACAGCATTAGGAATTTAATCACCCTCCATCCCTTTCTCCCTTCCTCCATTTCCTCCCTGGAATCCACATCCTTAGTAAGATGAGCACTACCTACCTGCCCCTTTCAACTGGAATTACAATTCTAAACAGATAATGACTCTTTTCCTCCCTAAGAGCCCTCTGCTTTAGGAAGATAAGCTAAACCTGCTCCTTTTGCATTTGTAACCCCTGCCTGCCCACTTGCTTAGGAATTTGTCCACTTGGAGTTGCTATGTAAGTTGATGAAAACCAATACAGGCCACTCAGATTTTTTAGAGACTTGACTCTCCTCTGGGCCCACACATAATAAATCTTTATTCCTCCACCTCAGAGTGCTGCTTCAGTTTTTCATTTCATCTGCCACATTTGATTCCCTGACCAGGAAAGCTCAACTAACATGCCCATTTTGCATCTTGCTAGGGGCTGATGGGTGCAGTTGATGGCAACCTCCAGGCAAATGAGTTGGGCGCCACCCATCCTCTCAACCATACCTCCTTCACAGGTGGTCCCCATGGACTGAGTCCTCACACCCCAGCATGACTCAGTGGGGAGGTGGGCTGAGCAATGCCAGAAGTCTCTGGAAAGGTAAGGCCCCAGCTGCCAAGTCTTAAACCAGTCTTTTCTCCAGATGGAAGGGGAGATTTATCACCTCCCAAAGTCTCAAATATCAAGATCCCAGGATAGGGCAACCCTGCAGGAAGGACTGCATAATCTCTGAGTGACTATGTGTGTGAGTGAGGATGACAGAGGCTTGCCTCTGTTATTCCCATCTGAGAGTCCACATCTTGTTCTATAGAGCCTGTGTGGGCCCTAACCTGTTTTCTGAGGCTACATCATATGGCATAAAGGCCCACCACAAACTCTGCCCTGATCCCTTAGCCAAGATGAGCTGAAGTTCTTGTGAGGGACATAGACAGGTGGGCATGTGAGTGGCCTCAGAAGAGGCAACCCTTTCTTTCATCTGTTTTGCACCACAGACTCAGGGTGTGGATTTATTGCTGTTAATTCCTGAGGGAGGGACTGTGTAACTTTTCAGTGATTGTGTGTGTGAGTGAGGATGACAGAGGCTTGCCTCTGTTATTCCAGTCTGTGACTCCACAGCTTGTGCTACAGAGCTTGTATGGTCCCTAATCTGTTTCCTGCACCTATGGCATATGACATAATGGCCCACCCTGAACTCTGCCCATGTGCCTTAGCTAAGTAAAGCCAAAGTTCTCATTAGAGATATGGACAGCTGGGCATCTGCATGGCCTTGAAAGAGGCAATCTCTGTCCTTTGTCGGTCTTGTGCCACCAAAACAGTGTATAGGCTCATCAGAGTCAAAACCTACGATGTTAAAATTTCAAAAAGGGCTTTTCTGGAGATTATGGTATCTGGATGAACCCCAGCACCCTCTGAAACTTGTGTGAAATAGAGTGGTGCACTTTTAACATAGACTGACCCTCAGAAGGGACCTTCGATATAGCCAGGGTCTGTGCAGTGGGGCTGGGTGTCACAGGAACTCCTGGCTAACCCAATCAGTTTCCCTACATTGACTCTTGGTTAGAGATAACCCAGACTCTGCCCCATTGGGTTTGATTGTGTGTTCATAAAAAGGGTCAGAGCTGGGTCTTTGTTAAACAGGGAATGGGGCTCCCAAAGCCAGTTATCAATCAGGGGTCCTTGGAAGAGGACTCACCACCACCCCCACCATTGCCATATGCTCCAGCTGCTCTAGCCTCTCCTCCTAACCTGGGAGTGCAGGCAGATCTCCCAGAAACACTCCCACTTTTGGTCCCCCTGGGAACATCAACCCCTCTGAAGAAAGACCCAGAACCCCAATAGCAAGGAGGCTCTGGATGACACAACCCTGTTACAGATGACCTTCTGTAAAACTCAGGTTACAGCCCAGATCAGTGAGGATGGGACCATCTGACCTGGGAGGTTTGTTTTGTATGACCAGCCCTTCACAACTACAGACCTCTTAAACCAGAAGCACCAAAGCTTCTCCTACTCAGAAAAGCCCCATGCCCTTATTGATCTCATGGAATCCATTTTCCAAACACATCGTCTTACTTGGGATGATTGCTGCCAACTCCTCCTGACTTGGTTTAATATGGAGGAGAGGCAATAGAGGCTGATGAAAGCCCAAATGTGGCTGCAGGAGCAGGCAACTACTGGCATCTTAAACTCAGAAGATTGGGCATGAGAGGTGGCACAAGAGTCTCAACCAAACTTGGACTGTAACACTGATCAGGAATGGACTGCACTCCAGCCATATCAGGAAGCACTCCTTTGAGGGGTCCAAGAAGGGGCAAAATGACCCAAAAACATGACAAAGAAGACTTTAGCCACACAAAAGCCCAATGAATCTCCTGAATGACTTTTAGAGGCCTTCAGAATCTACACCCATTTTGAACCAGAAGACTTGGAAAACCAGAGGATGGTGAATGCCACCTTTGTTGTGAAGGTAGCAACAGACATTAAAAGAAAGCTCCAAATTTAGATGGGTTCACAGGGATGAACATCTATCAACTCCTGGAAGTCACCAAAAAATATTCATCAATTGAGATGAATTTGCTGAATGAGAGACCAAGAATTGAATAAAACAACAAGCCTCCCTACTGGCAGCAGCCTTGGGAAATCCTGACCCCACCAGACAATACGGGCCACCTCTAAAGGGGGGACAAACATCAGAAGGGTGCCCCTGGCCAGAGGTCAATGTGCCTCCTGCAAGGAAAGTGGACACTAGAAAAATGAGTATCCACAAAAGAGTCAGGCACATAAAGGGAACATCCCCAAAGGGAAATATCAACCTGTGTCCCAAGAACAACTGATCAGGCAGGTAGGGCTCAACCGTGAATATGTGTGACTGGGCTCAATGGAACTTGGCCCCCATGAGCCCATGGTTCAACTACAAGTTGGGGGCAAGTCAATTACTTTCATGGTGGACACTGGCACTGAATATTCTGTGGTCACCACTCCCATCACCCCCTTTAGTGGAAAAACTGCTAATATCATAGGAGCAATTGGGAACAAGTCAAGCCAACAGCCTTTTTGCCAGTAAAGAACTTGCCAGCTTAGTGACCATGAAGGGACTCATGAATTTCTGTACCTGCCTGAATGTCCAGTTCCCCTAATTGGTAGGGACCTCTTAACCAAATTGGGAGCTCAGATTTCCTTCAATCCTGAAGGGCCAGTAAGCTTAAGCCTTGGGACCTGCCTCATTCTCCTTTTCACTGTACCCTGAAGTGAAGAATAGAGACTTCATGTGGAAGAAAATTCAAGTCAGAATCCAGAAAAACTGCTGGAACTTTTTCCCCCAGTTTGGGCAGAAAAAACCCCACTAGGAATGGCACAGAATTATGCACCCATCATCATCAACCTGAAGTCTGGGGTGGTCCCAGTCGAGCAGAGGCATAATGTGATCCCCTGCAAAGCGCAATTGGGCATGGTCAAAGACATAGATTGCCTGAGAAAAGAAGGAATCTTGATCAAGTGCCAGTCACCCTGGAACACACCATTATTACCAGTAAGGAAGACAAATGGGACAGGATATCGATCAGTGCAGGATTTAGGAGCCATAAATAATGTCACACTTTACATCATGTTGTTCCCAACCCATACACTTTGCTAGGATAGCTTCCACCTGAAGCCACATGGTTCACTTGCTTGGACCTGAAAGATGCCTTCTTCTGCCTGTGGCTGGCACCCCTGAGCCAGCCAATGTTTGCCTTTGAGTGGGAAGAATCCAGAACCCCCTATGCTTTTCAGGGAAGCCTTGGCAGCAGATCTGGCCAACTGCCCCTGGGAGGACTGAAGGTGTGACTTCCTGCAATACATAGATGACATCCTACTTGCAAGTGAGATGGAAAAGGACTGCTGGAGATGGACAAAGACTCTCCTACAACTTCTAACACAGACTGGGTAAAAAGTGACTTGGAGAAACACCCAGATCTGTAAACAGCAGGTCAAGTACCTGGGGTTCAGCATCACACAAGGGTACTAGATGCTCAGACCAGAATGAAAGAAAGTGATCTGCCATCCCTACTCCCATGACAAAAAGAAAGCTTTGTGAGTTTCTTGGGGCTGCAGGGTTCTGCCACATCTGGATTCCTGGGTTTGCAGCCATGGTCAAACCCCTTTACAAAGTTCTGACGGGTCCAGAAAAAGTGTCCCTTGCCTGGGGAGAAGCTCAATAGGGGTCCTTTC
>JAQZBX010078587.1:0-14098 GCA_029593785.1 Cabassous unicinctus
TAAGAAACTCTGTAGGCAAGTGCTTTTATATCATTATTCAAAGTTGTTCCATTACTAGAATAATAATAAGTCTGCTTCAGTTCATAGTTGCATTCCAACTTATGTTGTTTCATTCCTCAGTCTTGAGGGTTTGGGATGGTGGTGCCTACTGTCCTTCTGATTGAGAGTGGGCTTAGAGCCCATGGAAGAGATGGATGGAGCTAACTTTCTTGCAGTTGTAGATATTCTGTTTTTTTGTGATGGGCATTTTCCACAATCATCCTTTTATTAATTGTCCTGGGTGAGTCCAATAACTAGAGAGAAGGTGTTGGCTGCAACTCTGCTGGCTCAATTTACATATGAACAGCCAGATTTAAGTCTCTTGGACATATGTTTAATGGGTGTTGTATTCATGAGCTGAAGGGGTGCTAATGCAAAATACCAGAATTATGTTGGCTTTTAAAAAGGGTATTTATTTGGGGTAGAAGCTTATAGTTACTAGGCCCTAAAGAGTCCAACTCAAGGTACCATAAGAGGTACTTTCTCATCCAAAGTCTTTTGCCACATTTTGATTCAAGCTGGCAGGAGATTTTTGGGAGCATTTTGCCTTCCTCCATCCTCATTAGGTTCCATGGTCCAAGGTTCTTCCAATCTCAGCTGTAGGCTGGCCTAAGGTTTGTCTCTCTCCCTATGGCTCATTTCTTTCCAGGCTCAGTTGCTCCTTTCTCTCCATGAGGCCAGGTGTACACTATCTGGCACATCTCTCTTCCCAGGGCCATGTCTCTGGAGCCCTCACTCTTCCTGCATATCAGCTTCTGTGTTCTCCTTCTCCTTGTATTTACTTCCATGTGAGGGTCTGTTTTATCCCTCCCAAGGGGGTGGAGACTCAACCCTGCATGCCCTAATGATGTGGTCAAATAAAAGCCCTAATCTTGATATAATAAATTAAAAGTGAAATCCTGAATTTAATACACTCTATTACTCCCAGAGGATCAGACAAGTTTACAAACACAATCAAATACCTATTTTTGGAATTCATAGACAATATCAAACTGCTACAGGTATAATGTTAATTATAGTTCCAAATAAAAGGGGCAGAAGAAACATGTGTGGGAAAAGTATTAATGAATCTAATGCTGAAACATTGGGGAGATAGTTTATCACATATTCCAAGGTAAGGCCAATGGACAAGGTGTTGATTTTCGGGGGTTGTCTGCCCTGCCTATAGTGTCTAGATGTCTCTAGAGCCCTTAGGACCCCCCCTACTGCAGACTGTTTACTGTGGCAGTGAGTGAGATACTCCTGAGATGTGCATAAGTGTAACATATGGAATGAACTCCCAACTCTAAAATCTTTTAGCCAAAAAAACTCATATGTATGTAATGTTCCCCTTTTTGATCTAGGTCATTTCCTAGATGCATCACTAGTTGGCACTTGGTATTGATCCCTGACAGCCAGGAAGTTTCATCCCCTGGCATCATTCTCACATTGGGGGAAATGTAGTGAATCTATATGCTGAGTTTGGCTTAGAGAGTGGCCATGATTGATCAACAAGGGAACTTTCAGCAGGTAACTCTTAGGCAATGTATATTAATAGGCTAAGTTTTTATTTCACAAGAACAAGGCCCATAAGTGTAAACATCAATATTAAGGGCCTGGAATATTGGTCTGTCCTCCTTCATTAGTCACTGTGCATATGCTCTAGAGAGTCTTGCCCCTCGATTAGAGAATGAGGTTCTTCCTAGCATGGGAATTGATTTTCCTCATTCGTTTTGTGGGTCTCCACCCACTGAGACAATGCCCTATGACCACATTATCTCATTTATATTCCACAGTGGTTGAGATGCCGGAACTGCTCTGGAATAATGTAGATTAGGAGACCTAAAGGCTGAGATAGATTGTAATGTTGGAATGACTCATCATGTAGGACCTGCTCAGCCACCCAAGGAATGTCCAGAGGAAACAGCTTTCACCACAGTTGTGAGGAATAAATTGCAAGATTTTCTCCATCATCTTGAAAGATATTTTGGTCTCTTTATTCTATATATCAGAAATTAGTATGGGAACTGCTATCACTGAACTTGGATCCTTAAACATAATGGGAAGATTGGATTCTGAGTGGGCAGAAGCCAAGGGTCAGCACTTAATCTCCAAAGACAAGGTCTATGTGTTACAATCCAACTCCTGAAGGACATGAGTTGGTGTAACCACAAGACCAAAGAACACAAATGGCATTTAGTCAGGCATAATCTTTAATGGGACCTATGGACAGGGGAGCTTATCCTATGGGGGCAGCTCAGAGAATGAAGATAGCACTCTGCAAAGAGACGTGAAGAAGAGGGGTGTTATTAGAGGTTTCAGAATATAGATATTCCATAAGGTATGAGAACAGAGTCCCTGCTAAGTCATGTGACATGTACACATGGGGTTTGGTGATGTTTTCACTAGGTAGTAGAAGGACTTTTACTAAGGATGTTTACTAATTTGGGAAGATTATAGTTTTTGATACCATCTATGCATTCTCTCTCTTCTAGAGAGAGTTGTTAACCTTTAACTTATGTCTAGGCCATGCAAGCATCTATGTGCTTAGGACTTTGGGGGGGGCTGGGTCCTCACAATCCACCCCTACATAATTGCCTACATTGAGAATAGTACAAGCATTACATCCACATTCAACATAATATTATGTGAGTGATCAGGAATATATGCACACCAGTGAATATTAATGAGGGTACAGGTCCTAGTTTGTTATGCAGTAAGATTATCTAAAACCATCCTAGTTTGTAAAATTATCATTTGTAGTTGGGGAGTTTCTTGATTTAGTAAGGAAATTGCTACTTTGATGTCATTAAGGGCTTGAGCAGTGTGATTGGCCAACAAAATAATCAAATAAAATTAATAGGAAAATGATGTAATGATTGTTTTAAAAATAACAAATAAAGTACAAATTTTTTAAAAGTTTGGAATAATGAAAAAAATAAAAATTAAAAAACTAAAAATATAAAATTAAAATTTTTAACATTGTCTTTTATCATTATAAGATCTGTTGTCTTGCATGTACAGTGACATTTGTTTCTATTTATTTGCCCAGAGTCTAATTTTTTTTCATTTTGTTCAAAGAAGGTTTAGGTCACAGAAAAGTCATGTACAGAATACAGGTGATTCCAATACACCCAACATCCCCTCCTTTTCCCCTTTCCCCTATTAATAACATTTTACATGTGGATGGTACATTTGATACAATTGATGTACAAATATTGAAACATTGCTACTAACCATGGTCAGTGATCTACATTGTGGTTTACATTTTAGACCGAACACTTTTATAAAGTTTTATGAAATTTAATGTGGTTTGTATGCATCCTTGCATGATCAAGTAGAACATTTCCATGACTCCAAAAATAACCTGTGTTATCTATTCTATTCTTCCCTCCCTCTTCCCTCAGGACCAATGGTCCCAATGTTATAGTTTCAACCACATATCTGGAAATCCCTAGAACATCTGCTCCCTCCCATAACCCTAATCCCAATTCCATGGATAGTTTAATCCATACTTCCTACCCTAACTACTTTACGGACCAGCACCAACCAGATCAACAGCATCACTGCACCACTGACATGCCCATCCACTGCACAGCTGCACCCTTCCAATTTATCATAGCTTTTGCCCATATGGGCATTGACTCACAAACTTCACCCTCTCCATCTCCTGTAAACCTATCTTCCAGACTCTAGCTCTGGATAAATGGGACCTCCACAAAATTAAAAACTTTTGCACCTCAAAGTAGTTTGTCACGAAAATGAAAAGGCAACCTATTCAATGAGAAAAAATATTTGGTAACCATATATCTGATAGGGGCCTAATATCCAGCATAAAGAAAAAGAAATCTATTAAGGTCTCTGCTTTCATTTCTTCTGGGTATATACCTAGCAGTGGGATTGCTGGATCATATGGCAGTTCAATATTTAGCTTCCTGAGGAACCGACAAACTGTCCTACACAATGAATGCACAGTTCTACATTTCCACCAGCAGTGGATGAGTGTTTCCTTTCCTCCACATCCTTTCCAACACCTGTAGTCCTATGTTTTCTTAATTGCCACCAGTCTAATGGGCATGATACTTAGATTGCAGTTTTGACTTGCATTACCCTAATAGCTAGTGATGTTGAGCTTCTTTTCATGTGCTTATTAACCATTTGCATTTCTTCTTTGGAATAGTGTCTATTCCAATCTCTTGCCCTTTTTTTAAATGAGTTGTTTGTCTTTTTATTTTCATTGTGTAGGATTTCTTTATACGTATGATGTTAGCTGTGGGTTTTTCACATACACCTTTTACTGTGTTGAAGATGTGTCCTTCTATTCCTATCTTTTCCATGTTTTTATAAGGAAAGTGTGCTATATTTTGCCAAGTGCTTTTTCTGCATCTATTAAGATGATCATGTGATTTTTTTATTTTGATCTGTTTATGTGTTGTATTACATTGATTTTCTTATGTTGAATCATCCTTGTATACCAGGGATGAAACCCACGTGGTCATGGTGTATAATTTATTTGATGTGTTGTTGAATATGATTAGCAAATATTTTGTTGAAGATATTAGCATCTAGGTTCATTAGAGATTAGCTTACAGTTTTCCTTTCTTGTGCCATCTTTGCTTGGCTTTGGTATTAGGGTGAAATTGGCATCATAAAATCAGTTAGATAATGTTCCCTCCGTTTCTATTTTTGAAAGAGTTTAAATAAGATAGGTATTCTTTCTGGAATGTTTGGTAGAATTCACCTCTGAAGCCATCTTTTCCTGGGCTCTTCTTAGTTGGGAGGTTTTCGACGACTACCTCGAAAACCTTGTTGCTTGTGATTGGTCTGTTGATTTCATCAGTTTCTTCTTTCATCAATGTAGGGTGATTGTGTGTTTCTTGGAATTTGTGCATTTCCTTTAAGTTACAATTTTTCAAAGTATGCTCATATGCTCCTCTATTTCTGTGAGTTCAGTGGTGATATCTCCTTCCTTGTTCCTTATTTTATGTATTTGCATCTTCTCTCTTTTTTTCTGTTAGTCTGACTAAGGGTTTATCAATTTTATTGATCTTCTCAAAGAACCAGTTTTTGGTTTTGTTTATTTTTTCTATTGTTTTCTTATTTTCAATTTCATTTAGCTCTGCTCTAATCTTTGTTTTTTCTTTCCATCTACTTCCTTTGCAATGTTTGTTGTCTTTTTATAATTTCTACAGGAATGCAGTTAGGTCTTTGATTTTAGCTCCTTCTTCTTTTGTAATATAGGCATTTATGGTTATGCATTTTCTCTCAATACTGCTTTTGCTGAATCCCATAGGTTTTGATACATTGTGTGGTCATTTTCATTCATTTCCAGATTTTTCCTGGTTTCTTTTGCAATTTCCTATTTTATCCTGGACCCAGTTTGTCTAAAAGTGTGTTATTTGACTTCCATATCTGTGCCTAATCTTTTTTTTTGGGGGGGGGACAGGGGGATTCCCACAGAGATTTATTTTATTTTATTGTTTTTCATCATATCATCTTTATTGCTTTAAAGATAATTCAATTACATAAATTTTACACAAAGATATAGGGACTTTCGTATGCCCCACTCTCCACACCTCCCACAACCCCCCCCCCACATAAACATCCTTCATTAGTGTGACACATTCACCACAGTTGATAAATGCATCCTGGGGCCTCACCATTCATCATGGACCATAGTTCACAGCATAGTCCACACTCTCTCCCACACAGTTCTGCATGCCATGTGATGATATAAAATGGCCTATATTGTCATTGCAATGTCACCCAGGGTGATTCCCAAGTCCCAAAAAGCCCCTGTATTGCAACTGTTTTTCCCTCTCCCTGCCCCCAGGAGATCCATTGGCCCCTGTCTCTACATCAATCTTGTTCTCTGCCCCTTTTTGATTTCCAGCTTCAGTCCATTGTGGTCAGAGAAATTACTTTGTATAATTTCAATCTTTCTGAATTCATTGAGCATTGTTCTGTGGCCTACCATGTCATCTATCCTGGAAAATGATCCATTTGCACTGAATAAGGATGTATATCCTGCTGTGTTTGAATGTAATTTTCTGTATATATCTATTAAATTCAGATCCTCTAATGCATTATTCAAAATCCTTGTTTCTTTATTGATTCTTTGTTGATGTTTTCTGCCTAATGGTGATAATGATGAATTAAAGTTCTCCACTACAATTATACAGACATCTATTTCTCCACTTATTTTTTCCAGTGTTTGCCTTATATATTTTGAGGCACCCTGGTTAGGAGCAAAAATCTCTATGACTGTTCTTTCTTCTTGATAGATTATAACTTTTATTAATATATAGTGTCATTCACTGTATCTTACAATAGTTTTGCATTTAAGTCTATTTTATCAGATATTAGTATAGCTATTCCCTCCCTTATTTAGTTATTGTTTGCATGTAATATTGTTTTCCAACCATTTACTTTCAGCCTCCTTGCATTCCTGGGTCTAAGGTGGGCTTCAGATAGATAGCATATAGATGGGTCATATTTCCTTAACTATTCTCCCAATCTGTGTCTCTTGACTGGTGAATTTAATCCATTAACATTCAATGTTATTATTGTCAGGAATTACTTACATTAGTCATATTTTCTTTGCATTTATGTATGCAATATGTTGTTTTTATTTCTCTTTTTATTTTTTTAGGTGTTCTTACACTCTCCTCCAACTCTCTCTCTCTCCTGTTTGTTCCTTCCAACCCACAGAACTCCCTTTAGTATTTCTTCAAGAGCAGGTTTCTTATTGGCATATTCTCTTAATTTCCGTTTATCTGTGCATATTTTGACCTCTCCTTCATTTTTGAATGCCAGCTTTGCTGGATAGAGAATGCTTGCTTTAAGGTGTTTTAAATTATTATTTTCAGCTTATCTATGTCATACCACTGCCTTCTTGCTTCCATGGTTTCAGATGAAAAATCAACACATAAACTTATGGAGCGTCCCTTGTATTCTTTTGCTGCTTTCAGTATTCCCACTTTGTCTTGAGCATTGAACAATTGATCAGTATATGTTTTGGAGAAGTCCTGTTAGCATTTATACTTTCTGTGGTGCATTACATTTCCTGAAAATGTATGTCCATCCTCCTCAAGAGAGTTGGGAAGCATTCTGCCTTTATTCCATCCAACACACTTTCTGTCTCCTTTCCCTTCTCTTCTCCCTCTGGGATGCCTATAACGTGTATGTTTGTGTGTTTCATGTTGTCATTCAAGTTCCTAAGTCCATGCTGGATTTTTTCTAGCTTTTCAACTACCTGTTCTACTTTCCGTTTGATTTCAGATGCACTGTCTTCCACATCGCTGATTCTTTCCTCTGTGTTTTAAAATCTGTTGTTTTGTGCTTCGAGTGTATTTTTGATTTCTTGGATTTGGCAATTCATCACCATCATATCTGTTATCTTATTATGTATGTTTACAGTTTCATTGGTATATCCTCTCAGTGTCTTCTTAATATCTCTAATCCCATCCTTCCCATCATTAATTTGATTCATGTTATTTGTTTTGACATATCTGATTAGTTGTGATTAGTTTTTCCATGTTTTGCATCTCCTCTTGGTTTTAAGTTTGTTCAATGAACGGGGCCGTGTCTTTCTCTTTCTTAGTATGCTTTGTAAGTTTTTCTTGTTCTCTAGGCATCTGTTTATCTTGATGGGTTTATTAAGTTGATTAGCTTCTCTCTTTAATCTAGGATTTTATTTTGTTTTCATTTGTGTGTGTGTGGTAAGGATTCACTTTGAAAAATTTTCCCTCTTATTCTATTTTCTTGATGTTGCCTATTTTCAATGAAAAATAATTAGTACGATAGAAAAGGAGATAGGAAGAGGAAAGTAAGATTAGTAATATTAATCATAAAATGTAGCATATGAATCATAAAAGACTTAGGAAAATGAATAATTAACATGAGTAAGAAGTACAGAAGATTGAGATTTAAAAAGTGGGATAGAAAAATGAAATGACAAACAGAATAGAAAAAATATATAGAATCAATTAAAAGGCCAGAATGATGAGAAGAAAGGAATAGAAAAAGAATAGAAAAAGAACAGAAATAGGAATAGAAAAAAGTAAAAAAAAGAAAGAAAGGGAAAAAAGAAATCAGAGAAAAGCAAAAAGAAGAAAAATTGAAGACCAAACAAATAGAAGTGGAATGAAAGTAAAACTACAGAAAACAGAACTTGGAAAGGTGAAGGAGAGAAAAGTAACAGCATAAGTAGAAAAAATCAGTAAACAAAGAAAAAAAAACAAAATAGAGAAAGAAAGGAAGGAAAACATAACAAAGAGAAACAACACAGTAGCATAACATTTTTTAAAAAGAGAGAGAAAGAAAAAAGTACAATAAACAAAAATAAACTTGGACAAACAGCCTTCCCTCATTGAATCCTAAGGATCTTCTCAGACTACTGGTGTTCATTGATCAATCACCATGCAGTCTGCCCCCTGCAGGTTTTAAACCAGGTTTTAGTGATTAAAATATGGAAAATTTAAAAAGGAAACCTTTAAAACAATAAGATATTCAAGAAAAGCTATTATAAAGAGAATGTCTATATGTTCCTTGGCATAAAGTTTCAGTGGGTGCCCAATAAACTACTGGATCACTTCTCTAAGAACAGATGGGAATTGAACCAGACAACTCATATATGAAAGTCAATAATTCTTCCACTGAGCTAACCTGTCTCCTTAGTTTAGTTAGCCTTTCAGAAGTCTATCCACCCTCTTTCCCTCAGGCAGATTAGATTCCTTACAGTTTGCCAGAGTCCTGCTGATTAGGCAACTGTCCCTGCCTCCTCTCTAATCAAATTCCTCTGCTTCCCTGGGCAATTGGGCATAACAACCTGCCTGAGTAGATCCCCCTCCCCTCTCCTTCTTGAATTGGGGTCCCTTCTGATATTCAACGGGGGCTCAACTGGCCAAACTCACCATGAAAAGACCACTCTCCACCTTCCCAAACCCTTTTTGTTCCCGGGGAATTTGCCCTCACACCCCTCAGAGCATGGAGTCAGTGGCTCCACCTAGGCTATTTGCCCTGAGGGTGGGGTACATGTGGTACTTCCATCCACAGGGGCAAACAACCCATGGTTTTCCTTTGGCCTCTTTATCTTCCCAGTATCTTCCTAGATGACTCAGAGCACTTCCCCATTCTATATATATCCAACGCAGCTGGCAAGGAGGAAGACATCTGCTCTCCTCTTATTTAGATGCAGTTCACCATGAGTTTTACCATCACTTAATATCTCTGGGGTGGGGGACAGGAGCACTTCCCAACACCTGGAAATTTAATAACTCACGATTTGCAGTTTTGGCTTTTTCGTCTCTCTGTCCATCACTCTCCTGGATATTGTGAAGCAGTGTCCTGTCTGCTCTACCCCAAATCATGTCACAAAGGGAGTCTTTGGCTCTTTCTACATTGTTTTAGTGAGAGCTGAGCATTAACTGCCTAACCCAACAGCCATGTTCCTTAGTGGACTTTTTCCCTCCTGGCTCACAAACCTACTCTCACATTAGAGTTACAATTTATTGTTTGGTAGTCTCAATGTAATAATCATTTGCTTGTCTTGCCATTATTTATATTTTAGTTGTGGACTAATATCACAATACTGCCACTTGAACTACCCATTTCACCTTCAGGTTTTTATGCAGAAGAGGTGGCAGAAAGATTGTAAAAGTTGTGGAACAGGGTGGATTGTAGCATATATGACTTTGCTTTTTCTCACAACCTTTCCAGTTCTTACCCATTCTAGTCACGCTGTGACTCATTTCTGAATAGTTACACAGTTAGCCTTGAGAAATAACTGTTGTGAGCTTGTGACTAAGTAAAATTTGTATATTTAGACTTTTCTCCCAGGAAGCTCTATGAATAATCTATTCTGTGAACTGTTTGACCAACTTCTTATCAATAGAAAGACATAACAGCTTAACTGACAATATCTACTATTATTTTATGTAAGTACTATGAAAGTGTAATTTCTGCCTTGCTGGAAAACATTGTGACTATCAATTCCTTGGTTATCTGTAGTGAGCACTGCATTTTTCAAACATGACCTCCTCACATGTCCTACCCTTTTACATATAGTATTAAAAAAATTATCTTTCTTTGTGGCAAGTGCAGCTGGAGACTTGGAAGTGCCAGGCTTTCTGCCCATTACCATGGATGAGGACTTAACCCATGATTGGGTTCAGACTCTCCAAGAGAGAGAATCTCCCTTCCAGACCATCAATGGCAAGTTCTCACATATGCCCCTATTAAATGCTCTTTTGCACACCAACCTGGACTTGTCTGAGTCTTTCTTTGGTCTGATTTATCCCTCAAAGATTGATGGGAAACTGCCATTTTACACAACTCCCTGCTATACTTGAAACAGAAATGGATATAGAAAAAAAATATTCTGAACACTCACAGGGCATTTAATATTTATGAAAACATTTTGGAAAAGGGTAGATATTTTGTTCTGAGGAAGGAAAGGAGTCTTATTTCTAGGCCACACTGAATGTTTTCAAGCGAATAAAAGACAATGGTCCAAGAAAAGAAAATAGAACATGCAACCAAGTCTTGCATCCTATTGGATATTTCCCCTTAAAAGTGCACACCAGGGTTTCATATTAGAAGTTGTAGTACATCATCAAAACCATAATTTTCTATATTAATACATTGTTTGATTTAAGATTTACTTCATGGGACTTTAAGGCAAGTAGGCTCTATTACCCTAATCTTATCAAATAAACAAAATTACTATCATGGAGTCTATGAGACCTGCTAACACTGTCTTTTCTTTAGCTCAAGGACAATATCATTTTTATGCCTACATTTTGGAAAATTTTTTTCATAGCCGCCTTTATATCTTTATTCTTCAGACTATAGATGAAGGGATTCAGCATGTGTGTAACCACAGTATACAAAATGGAAGCTGTTGAATTTGAATGTGCATTGTATGAAGCAGCAGAAGTAATATACACACCTATGGAAGTACAAAAAAATAGGGAAACAACTGAGAGGTGAGACACACAGGTGGAAAATGTTTTATACTTCCCTTGAGCTGATGAGATTACACGTATGGAGAAAACAATTCTGGAGTAATTGTAAAAGATGGCCAGTAAGCAGTCCACCACTCAGAAGCCCAGCTCCAAGATATATCACTATCTCATTGATGAAGGTATCAGAACAGGCAAGTTGTAACAACTCATTAAGCTCACAGAAAAAGTGGGGAATTTTGAAGTGTGTGAAAAAGGACAGTGGGAACATCTGTAAGCTGTGTAACAAGGAATGCAAGACACTTATGACCCAGCACACCAGCAACAGCAGCCTAAATAGCCTGGGGTTCATAATGACCATGTAGTGCAGGGGGAAATATATGGCCACGAAGCAGTCATAGGCCATTGCTGTTATGAGAAACGTGTCCAACCCTTCAAAGAGTACAAAAAAGTCCAACTGTGTGATGCATGCCTCATAGGTTATGATTCTGTTCTGTGTCTGTAGGTTCACCAGCACCTTGGAGACAAAGTGGAGGTTAAACAGATATCTACAAAGGATAGGTTGGAAAGGATGAAGTACATAGGTATATGGAGGTGGGAGTCTGAGATGAAGGCTAGTATGATGAGCAAGTTCCCATAGATGGTCACCAGGTACATAGATAGGAACAGCCCAAAGAGAAAGGGTTGCAATTCTGGTTCCTCTGATAGTCCCAGGAGAAGAAATTCAGTAAGTTGTGATATATTACCTTGGTCCATGTGGTTGATGAGACTATTAGGAAAGAGAAAAATAATTTAACTAGTTTTCACACTAACAAGTATTACTAAATTAGCAGAAATGCTATATATTATATTTTGCAGCAAAAATTAATTTCTATATTTTTGGTGTCTCATCCCCTTTAGGGAATTTCTATTGCCATCTCTGATTAGGGATTCCAATTCTACATTCATCAGTTTTCCCAAGCACTCATGAATTCTACATTTTTTGAGGAATCATTCAATGCAGAATATATATTGAGTTCTAGGCAATGGGTATAATATGATAAAACACAAAATTTCCTATATTTTGTTAATGGAGAAAAATATAAGCAAACTTATATAAACATATGCTTGTGAAATAACTGCAAGTGCTTTGTAGATATGTAAGCAGGTAATAAAGAGAGAGGGCAATAAAGTTGCTGTTTTGTACTTATGCTCCTGAAAGTAACACTGACAAATTGATAGAACAGGACTTCCAGAAAGGCAAGACAGGAGCCACAAGGATATCAGTAGTAGAGCATGTGTTAGCAGAGGAAACATCTAAGAAAAAGACTCTAAAGAAAGGATTTATTTCAAGTGTTCAAGTCCATCTAAAAACAGTGTGTCAGTGAATGAGTAAGACAGAGTGTCAAAAAACATGGTGTCGGAGAACTGTTAAGATTGAGGTTGTCTTAGAGTTAATTAAATTTCAAAATATAGGCAGTCATTTATCTATATATTGTAGAACTAGTATTTTATTTATTGGGTTGCAAAGTCTCCCACAAAATGAAATGGACCAGCTCTATTTCCATTTGTAGGTTTGTGTTGTATACTATGTATCATAAAAGATACACATTGGACTTTCCTGCACAGGTACCACTGTCCTGAAGACTCCTCACCTTTCTGAAATAAACTCTCTCTCCACACACACAGGCAAATCTTCATCACACCCAACACAATGGCTTTTTGAAACTGTATTAATACATTGCACTTCTTATCCCCAGAAGCACTGACTAGGTCAAGAGTGCACTCAATGAAAGGTGGCAATATCACATTTTTATTCCCAAATTATTTAGAAATTGAACTCATAAATTCCAGCAGGGAAGCTTCCCTTGGATATGTAAACTCAAGATTCAATTTTGTTATGGATTTCCCTGTCGCATATTTAAATATGCATAAATATTTTCTCAATAATCAGTGAGAATGGAATTAAATAAACATAAAGGAAAATAATAGACATAAGCTCTGTTATCCCTGATATGCAAAACCTTCCTTGGTTTTGGCAGCATTTCCAATCATGGTTATATCCTCTCCAAATCCAGAAAAAAAAGAATGAAAGAGCAAAATATAAGTTATTTTAGCACTGTAAAAAGTGATATATTTGTAAAGTGTCAAGGCACCTTACAGTTTGAACATCCTAAGAGTAAGATGAGAAATGAGGATAAACAAATATTTCCTGTAGAATATATTTCAAGTAAAAATTATCGATATTTTTGTCAAGCAATTAAATTTGTTTTAATGGTTTTAAATTCAACATTTTTAGTATCAGGTAAAAGTGGTTTTGAATCTAATATCTACAACATATTAGCTATTGAAAGTTGATAAAAAGCACACAATTCTTAATCTTTATATATTTTCATGAAAAAATAGGAATTATGGCATTCATCCCCTAACATGTTTAACACACTTAATAATAAATGAAAAATCTCAGCATTGTTCCTTCATGTTATTAAGTCATGGTCATCACTAGTGAAGGGAAGTGGCTGATTTTTTTTCTCCCTCTTAGTGTTGTCATTCTTTCTCCACCACACAGTCCCCAATACCATGGTCCTATTTCTGATTCTTAGGTTCCCTCCCAGCAATATTAGCCTGGGCATGCTTCTAGATTATGAAAATGATACAGGTGAATTACGGTCATATGGTAAAGAGGAATTTCTTCCAAATGATAGGATATGGTGAAAGCATAGTCTTGAAAAAAACAATTTGCACTGGAGAAAGTTAATGGCTAGTAAAGGAATATTAATTTAACTTCACCAATAAAGGTGTGATTTCCAATTATGATTTTATGATACTCCTTTCCAACTAATAAATAAAAATTTTCTTTTTTGTGTGTTTGCTATGAAAATCTTGTTTCATGAACTGCTGCTGCAACGTAAAATCTAACTATACTGGAATGAATCATTCCAATTGATACAGAAACATGCTCAAATGTGCCTCTTCTCTTTCTTCTTCTCCTTCTCCTTCTCTTCCCTTTTCCTTCTTCATAAAAGCCCTAAAAAAAAAAAACTGGAAAAATACAACAATCTAAAGAAAAAGAAAAGCTCTCAGTTCACATAACATCCATCCACTTTTAGTGCCCCATTTTCTCTGAGTCCCCAAAT
>JAQZBX010078588.1:0-14098 GCA_029593785.1 Cabassous unicinctus
CAAGAAAACCCAATAAGAAATGTCAATTTTTAATGATTTTTAAAATTTTGGAATATATCTACAATAAAGTTTGCTTTCAAATTTGATACATTTTAACATACATTTACACATGTAACCATTACCTTAATCAACATAAAAGATGATATCAATTCTTGACAAATGAAATGTTTTTCAATCTTTGGAAATTTCCAGTGTCTCACAATTGTGCTTAGAAATGGAGCAAGTTGTGCATTCTAATGAACAAAACAAAAATCAACTTTGAGAAATTATAGCTTTCTCCCCTGAGCCAAAAATACATTTGGGCAATTTAGTTAACTTTTCTTTCCCTTTAAATTAGAGAAGTTGTAGGCTTATAGAAAAATCATGTATAAAATATAGCACTCCCATGTCTTACCCTGTTAATAACACCATGCATTAGTGTGGTATATTTGTTATAATTCATGAAAGACCATTTTTATAATTGTACTATTAAATACAGTCCTTTGTTTACAGTAAGTTTCACTGCTTGTGTTGCACATTCCTACATTTTTTTGTTTTTTGTTTTTTTTAATTTTTATTCTTGTACATATATAACCAAAAACTTCCACTTTTAGCCACATTCAAATATATAATTCAGTGCAGTTAATTTTGTTTACTGTGTTGTGCTACCATCATCACCATCCATTATCAAAACTTTTCCATCAACCCAAATAGAAACTCTGTACAATTTAAGCATTACCCCCACATTTCCTGCCCCAACCCCACCCCCTAGTAACCTATATTCTAGATTTTGACTCTTGAGAATTTGCTTATTCTAATTATTTCATATCTGTGAGATCATACAGTAATTGTCCTTTTGTGTCTTAACATGAGGCCTTTAAGATGGTTCCTTCATGTTGACACATATATCAGAACTTCAAACCTTTTATAGGACTAAACAATATTCCATTTTATTTAGTTACCATGTTTTATTTAACCTTTTATCTGTTGATGGACACTTTGGGTTGCTTCCATCTTTTGAAAGTTGGGAATAATATCATTATGTTTATTGGAATGCAGATACCTGTTTGAGTCCCTGCTTTTAATTCTTTTGGGTATGTGCCTAGCAGTGGGATTTCTGGGTCATATGGTAATTCTATGCTTAACTTTCTGGGGAACTGCCGAACTGTCTTCCACAGTGGCTGCACCATTTTATATTCCCACCAGCAAAGAATCAGTGTTCCTATTTTTGTATATCCTCTGTAACACTTGTAATTTTCTATTTTTTTAATAGTAGCAATTCTAGTGGGTGTGAAGTGGTATAATATTGTGGTTATGAATTGCATTTCCCTAATACCTAATGATGTTGAGCACCTTTTCATGTGCTTTTTTGGCCATTTGTGTATCTTTTTTTGAGAGTTATCTATTTAAGTCTTTTATTCATTTTTTGATTGGGTTGTCTTTTTATTGATGAGTTGTAGGGTTTCTTTATATATTCTGGTTATTAAAGCTATACTGGATATGTGGTTTCCAAATATTTTCTCCCATTGTGTAGGTTGTCTTTTTACATTCATGATAAAGTCCTTTGGTTCACAGAAGTTTTTAATTTTGATGTGGTCCTGTTTATCTAGTTTTTTCTTTTATTATTTGTGTTTGGGAGTAAAGTCTAAGAAACTATTACATAACACAAGGTCATGAAGATGCTTCTCTACCTTATCTTCTAGAAGTTTCATAATTCTTGTTCTTATATTTCGTTCTCTGATCCATTTTGAGTTGACTTTTGTATATGGTATGAGGTAGGGTCCCTCCTTAATTCTTTTGCACATGGAGATCCAGTTTTCCTAACACCATTTGTTGAAAAGGTTTTTCTTTCCCAATTGAGTGGACTTGGCACCCTTGTCAAAATTCAGTTGGCCATAAACATGAGGGTTGATTTCTGCACTCTTTATTTGATTCCATATGTCTATATGTCTGTCCTTGTGCCAGTAGCATGCTATTTATTTTATTTATTCCCCACCCTTTGTCACTTTCGCTTGCTGTCTACTTTCTGTGTCCATTCGCTACATGTTCTTCTGTGTCTGCTTGTTTTCTCATCTTTTCTTTAGGAGGAACCGGGATCCGATCCTGGGATCTTCTGACATGGGAGACAGGCACTCAATTGCTTGAGCAACCTCAACTCCCTGGTTTGTTGTGTCTCTCATTGTCTTTTTCCTCTGTGTCTCTTTTTGTTGTGTCATCTTGTTGCGCCAGCTCGCTGCAATGGCTGCCAGCTCACCATGCTGACCCAGTTGCCTCTTTTTTTTTTTTTACCTGGAGGTCCCGGGAAACGAACCCAGGACCTCCCGTATGGTAGACGGGAGCCCAATTACTTGAGCCACATCTGCTCCCCCCATGCTATTTTGATTACTGTGGCTTTACAAAGTAAAGATAGGAAAGAGTGAGCCCCCAATTTTGTTTTTCTTTTTCAAGATGGCTTTGGTTATTTGGGGTCCCTTACAATTCCATATAAATTTGATGATTGGCTTTTCCATTTCTGCAAAGAACACTGTTGGAATTTGTATTGGAATTGCATTGAATATGTAAATTGTTTTGGGTAGAACTGAAACTGACATCTTAACACTATTTAGCCTCCCAATCCATGAACACAGAACGAACTTCCATTTATTTAGGCCTTCCTTGATTTCTTTAAGCAATGTTTTGTATTCTTCCATGTCCAAGTCCTTTACATCCTTGGTTAGATTTTTTCCCTCAGATATTTGATTATTTTAGTTGGTATTGTAACTGGGATTTTTTCTTGATTTCCTCTTAGGTTGTTCATTACTAGTGTATAGAAACACTACATATTGATTTTTGCGTGTTGAACTTTACCCTGCCAAATTGAGCAATGGCTCAATTTGTTTATTAGTTTCAGTAGCTATGTTGTGGATTTTTCTCGATTTTCTGCATATAAGATCATGTCATCTGCAAAAAGGGAAAGTTTCACTTCTTCTGGTCCAATTTGGATGCCTTTTATATCTTCCTATTGACTGATTTTTCTAGGTAAAACTTTCATCTAGTTTAACTAATTTGTTGGTGTAAAATTGTTCACAGTATCCTCTTATAGTCACTTTTATTTCTTTGGAGTCAGTAGTATTGTCCCCCTTTTCATTTCTGATTTTAGTTATTTGTGTCCTCTCTCTCTCTCTCTCTCTCTCTTTTTTTTCCTTTGACAGTCTAGTGAGAATTTTGCTGATTTTACTGGTCTTTTCAAAGTACCAACTTTTGGTTTCATTGATTCTATTTTTTATTCTTTATTTCATTTATCTCTGTTCTAATCTTCATGATTTCCTTCCTTCTGCTTTCTTTGGGTTTAGTTTGTTTTTCCTTTTTTAGATCTTCCACTTATGAGGTTAGATATCTGACAGGAGATCTTTCCTCTTTTTACAGAGCTCTAAATTTTCCTTTCAGCACTCCCTTTGCTGTATCCCATAAGTCTTGGTATGTTGTGTTTTCATTTTCACTTGCCTCAAGTTACTTCCTAATTTCCCTTGTGATTTCATCTTTGAACTATTGGGTGTTTAAGAGTACATTTTTTAATTTCCACAAATTTGTGAATTTCCATTTCTCCCTCTGTTATTGATTTTTAGCATCATTCCATTGGATTGGAGAAGATACATTGTAAGATTTCAATATTTTTTGAATTTGTTGAGACTTGTTTTGTGACCCAACATATATCTCTCCTGGAGAATGATCCAGGTACACTAGAGAAGAATGTGTATTCTGTTGTTATTGGGTAAAGTATTCTATATAAGCATGTTAAGTCTAGTTGGTTTAGAGTAACATTTAAATCTTCTATTTCCTTATTGATTTTCTGTCCAGATATACTATCCATTGAAATGTGATATATTGAAATCTCCTACTATTAAGTAGAACCATTTATTTCTCCTTTCAAATCTGTAAATATTTACTTGATATATTTTGGGGCTCAGATGTTAGGCACATATATGTTTATAATTGTTATGTTTACTTGCTGAATTGACCCATTCATCTGCATACAAAGGCCTTTTTTGTCCCTCATAACAGTTTTTGTCATAAAGTCTATTTTATCTGATATAAGTATAGCTACTCCAGCTCTCTTTTGGTTGCTACAAGCATGGAATATTTTTCCATTCTTTCACTTTCAACCTACTTATGTCTTTGAATTTAACGTGACTCTCTTGTAAACACGTCTCAGAGCTAAGCAATACAGCATCTTTGAAATAAAAACAAGATACTTTAGAAAAGGAAAAGTAAAAATGGGATTTGTGCAAATTTAAATGTAATAGTAAAAATTAAAAATTCATCAGAAATGATGAAAAATAAAGTTGAGGAATTTTTCCCAGAAGTTCAACAAAAAGATAAGGAAATGAAAAACAGGAAAGAAAAGATGACAGATTAAGAAGATCAGCCCAGGAAAATTTATTTTCCAGAAAATGAAGTTCCAAAAGGAAAGAAAAGAGAAAATTGTAGGAAAGAAGTAATCAATGAAATAAAATGCAAAACAAACTATAGTTTGGTCATGCTTTTTTATCCATTCTGCCAATCTCTGCCTTATGATGAGAGAGTTTAATCCATTCATATTTAAAGTAAAGTTTTCACATCTATGTCCAATAACTGCTGTTACTCTTTTTCTATTTATTGTTTACTTGTTTCATATTAGAGATTTGGCTCTCTACTCATATTTAAAAGTGGGGCATTCTTTTATGGTTGTAGATTAAACCTCAATAGAGTTCTAAAAACTGAAAAAAAGGGGGGCATTTTGAAGTTTAATTGGAAGCTCTGAAAATGTGTGTGGGGTTGTTGACTCTAGTTAGCTACTTGATAGATACATTGGTAACACCCATGTTAGAATCTAGGTCTATTCTCTAGGGCAGGTCAGATTCCTCCGAGAAGAATCTTCCCATCTTCTATCTGGAGGGTAAAAGCCTCATTGTCAATGTTCTGGAAGTTGAGTGGGGAAAATAGGGTTGGTGTGTTTCAAAATTCATGATATATACTGTCACTTAAGCTCCATTTTCAACATGATGTGTATGCCCACCCCCACCTGCGCTGTTGTCCCCATTTAGTGAAGACACTTTCTGTTTTATCCTTGCCAGAGAGTGAACCTCTAGTCTTCTGCCAGAGTGAATGAGAGGCAGTCACCCTCACTATGCTGGAGAAGAAAATTTGGGTGGGGACAGTGGTTCACTACATTTTAAACAGACTTTTAACCAAGTCTCCTCTCTGAGGCACACTTGGACTCCCAATTCCTGAAGCCTTTGGGTCTTCTGTGATGCAAATCAGGGTGCTTCCTGTCTTTCTCAAAGACCACTTTAGGATTTGTTTTTCCTTGTTGGGCTGAATCAGTTGCCACTCTTCTTTCTGCTTTCCTACTTGCAAAATTGTGTTGCTGTTGACTCCTCTCCCATTCTTTGTCTTTATGTCTTAATTCTTTTTTTTTTTTTCTTACCTGTTTTTTTTGTCTTTTTTCTTAACCAGAAGACCTGACCTTTCTGCTTTCATACCTTTTCCTGTAAAAACGTAATGAAATACAAGCTATTGATACCATTTATGAGCTAAAATACTTTTCATTGGTATAGCACTTTACAGGATATAAAGTGTTTCAAATACATCTCTTTTCATCCTTCTGATACTTTTACAAATCAAGTAGGGGAAGTCTTGTTAGTACCTTTAACTTAAGTGGAAACTAAGGATCATAGAGGCTCATGTCTGCCCTGACACATTGTCAGCAACAGGTAGAAGTGAGTTTTCTGTTCTGCCATGAGGCTCTAGCTATTTGAACAGGATGACAAGTTGAGCAAGAACACTCTGGAGTTGATTCTGGGAACTTATTGAATGTCTACATAATTTGAAAAAAATCAGAGCATTAGGCAAGAATTAAAGATCTGCGTTTCTACCAATGAAAGAGTTTTAAAAATCTAGGTGAATCTATGGTTAGGAAAACAGAATGAAACCTAGACATTTAATCAAGGTTTCAAGACATCGATTTAGATTCACTGGTAGGGCAGTGAATGGCACAAGTCATTTTTTAAGTATAAAGCTCAGTTTCTTAAGGTTACATACCGATTTTTTTTTAAATCTTCAATGTCCTCAGGAATCTTATTACCTTCATGCATAGTCTTCTGTACTAAAGTAGAACTGAAACAGTATTTGTCATTCCCATGTACTTGTATCTCTCTTTTCTGCTGAGTTATAGGACTCATTCTGAAGGACAATACAGGCAACTTTGGGATTTATAATCCTTGATTTCTTCCTAATTCTGCCATTTTTACCTTCTTCCTCTTACTTAATTAATAACATACAGTCATGGAGTACCCCAATAGGAGGCCCCAAAGGGGATGCATGAGGGAGCAAAGCCTTCCTTGTCTTGAGGAAATCATCTTTTGTGGGAAACCAAACATCACATTGTTACTATATTGTAGTGAGGCCAAGGTTCTACATATCATCAAAATATAGGATATTCACATCCTATCAAAATATATCTTCAAAATGATTCATTCATCACTCACTCACTCATTCATTTACTCATTCATTCATTCAACAAATCTAGTAACTTTCTTGTGCAGCTCCTGGGTTATTGTGGCTGACTCTGATAGATTAATTTCCAGGTTAGATTTGGGATATCTGTTAGACATGTGCCATCTTTTCAGGCTATTTCTGAAAATGGGCCATTATTTGAACTCCAATGTTCCTGGTCACCTCTGTTTTGATGTCTAACCTCTTGGCTTTCCTTCCATTTTCTTTCTTCTTCTAATCTTCCACTGGCCCGGAAGGGGATGGCTTCCATCTCTTATTCCCTTTTGACATGAAATCCTACAATATATCCTCCTCTTTCCTTTGTGACCGCACTCTTCTCTCTTACTGGGGTCATCATGGTGTACCAAAGGCAGGGAGAAAAACCTGCTTTAAGGGAATATAAAAAAATATTCTACCTGTGACTTCAAAAGTGATTTAAATATTATGAAGGATATTAACTGCGTTCTGAAAAAGTGAATAAGAGGAGAGATGTTTTCAGTGGGGTACTGAGAGAAGACCTTTCAGAGGAAGACTTTAAATGGAACCTGGAGGATAAAAAACCAACCATGCAAAAAAAAATCATGGTTCCCAAGAAGAAAGAACCATAAATTAGTTCCAAATGAGTAGTATGGATAATGTCCTTTAAGTTGATATGGAGGATATGAGCTGGGTCTATGGGGAAGGTTGGTTCCTCATCACTATTCCCAACCATGTTTTTTTCCCAGTGAGGCTCAAATTCCGTTGAAGCAAGGGATGGCCATAGGGCAACATCTGGACTGATGAGCTGCAGGAAGAAGTCTTTTAGGAGGGCTTCCTTTCCCTCCTAAAAGCTAAAAGCCCACAAGAGGAAACGATTTTGCCTTTTGCCTTTCCTCTTTCCTCTTTCCTTCTGCCTGGGATGTAGGAGAAAAAGCTTACATTTTGCAAAATGAGAATGAAATTGACCCATTGACCTGGACTGCCTACCTTTAGATCTCCTAGATGTCTTTACTTTTTTTTTTTAATGTGAGAAAACCAAACCTACTTATTTGCTTGAATAATGGTAATGACAAATGTTTTATTTAGATTTTTCTAAGCAGTTTACATGAATTCATAATTAATCCTCACTAGAATTTTTAAAGTAAGTACCACTACTATCCCACTTTTTAAGATAGGAAAAAGAGGCTTGGAAAGGTGGAGTAATTAGTCGCGTTACTCAGTAAGTGGAAAAGCTGAACTTTGAACACAGGCAGCCTGCTAGCAGATCCTACACCCTTAACCATTTTTCTACAAACCAATGTTGGTTAGGTTTTCTGTTGCCCACAGATGATCACAATCCTAACTCATACGTCCATGAAGGTTGGGTGAAATTTAGATGGAAGTGGGATACTTTATAGAGCAACATATAAACAAAGATCATTGTAGTGTATGGCACGTTAGACAACAAATTGACAAAGAAATTTACGGTAAGAGAAGGGAGAAAGATGGAAGTGGGAAATACAGCAAAGTGGTAGGAAGGGGGCTCTGGAAATTAGTATATTTGCTGACAAACTACAACTTTTTTCAATTATTACTAGCTGAGTGGCCTTGGCTGTATCACATACTCTTATCTTTAAAACCTCAACTTCATTTTATCTCTAAGTCTCAGCTTCCTCCTCTCTAAAGTGGGTATAACAATCATACATATTGTTCAGAGATTTAATGCATTAGCAAAATGCTTTGTTTGTAGTAAGAATTCATTAAATATAAGGGTGAATGTTTTCCTCTATAATTGGTCTCCTCTTGACCATTATGACTATTTAGAAAACTTCAGTTCAAAGTGTAGCATTTGGAAACTTTAAAATATCAAAGGTGTAGAGAAAGTAAAGTTGATCTTTTCTTGTATGTCAGCAATGAAAAATTCTTTTCATATTCTAGTGGAAGCCCAGGACCTTGGAGATTATTGTTACCATAATTTAATCTGTGGTAGAACTGACATTGTTAACCTAAGTTTTTAAATAGCCTTAGTCAAGCTGAGCTCTAGAAATATACCTATTGACTTCAAAGGATTTGTTTTCAAGCAATTGAAGTAAAAAAGGAAATAAGAACCCATGGGAACATGACGGAGTACCATAATTTCCACCCTGAGTTTTGGAAATTCTGACTAACCTCCAAACTGTGTTCTAAAAAAAACAGCTGTCTCCTCCGAAGGCACTAGAACTCATATAAAACGTTAGTTCAAAGCCTCTGGAAAAAAAAAAAGAGGAACATAAAGACACTCTCTTCTATAGTGAACTCCCACCTGGAAAGCGGCTGCTGCTTGGTACAGGTGCATTTGAAATGAATGGGAATTCAGGCAGAGAAGTGTCATTTCCCACTCTTGGAGTGAGCCAGCAGATCTCCCAAACTCCCCAACTCCAAAAAGAGTTTGCAGAAAATATTTTCTTCTAGACCTTCTTGGTGACAAAAACAAAAGGAGTCTGGAGACGGCCAGCAGGCTCTGATAAAATCATCCCAAATCAGAGTTTTCCTTTTTCTTTCTCTATATACAACTAAGCAGCCTGAGACTCCATGCAGATGTGAGTGTGGGAGGGTGATCACTATAGGTATAAGGCTGCCGCTGCCCTTGTCATCTAGATGGTGCCCTGTGGCCAGACAGGAAGAAGCCTGCCGCTGTCTGCAGGGGGACGGCGTGCAGGCTGATCTGGTCAGAAGGGCGCTTTTGTGTGGACATTTGTTTCCCTGAGTCCAGGATGCAGCGAGCAGAAGGAAGGGACACAACACGTCCAGTGTCCCCGGTGAAAGGCAGCCTTGTGTCTTTTTCCCATCCGAGGCAGGGAAGTCCCCCATAGATCTGACTCCTTCTCAGGGGATGGGCATCCTGGAGATGATGCTGTTTGTTGCCAGGCATTTGCCAGCAATTGGCTTTCTCTAGCTACTCTTCTGGGAATGTACGTTCTGTGGGGACTTAAATAATGATCTTTTCTGACCTGTTGAGATCGCTACATATGATCTGCCTTGCTACTGATCTGATGACAAAAGAAGGAATTTCTAGAGCATTTCAACCACCATTTTACCTAACATAAAAAAGGTAGATGTTCTAATCAGAAAAAACAATTTTTATTAAAATATCACCCATTTGCCAGTTGCGATCTTTCAGGCTTTTTTAGTAAATGCAAATTGAAGAACTACCTAATAAATTCATCATTCAGTCTACTGCTTGAGCGCCCAGGATACCACCTTTCATATGCACAGAATTTCATTGTTTATAAAGAACTCTCACATTCACTGTCATTCGATTCTCTTTCAACACAATGGGGTAGACAGGGCAGGAATTATTCTTTTCATTTTGCAGATGAGGGAATGGGAAGGGCTGTCAGGATAAGCCGTGGGTTTTACTGGATGCAGTCTGCTGTTGGGTTTGGCAGCTGAAGTAACCTCGTTATGCCCACAAAGAAGATACTGGTGAAAGGGGGCAGGAATATCTCTTGGAAATTCTTCCTAACTAAATGGTAACTGGACCCAATTAGATATTTCTATCCCATCTCTACCTGTATGGAATCTCAGCATAGAATCTTTTATATATAGCAGACTCTCATTAGTATTTGGTTTTAAACCGCATAGTTAATGAAACAAGATGAATAACAAAAACATATAGCATGTAGGATATACCAGGAACTGTTGCAAGCATTTTACATTATTATGTCATTTAATCCACACAACACCCCTATGAGATGGGTGCAATTATGATCTTTACAGATTAGGAAACTGAACACAGAGAGGTTAGGTAATTTGCCTAAAGTCACACAGATTAACAGTGTGAGGATTAACATTTTGATTATGATCATGCAACTATGCTGTCCCAGAACCAACAATATAGGAGATAGATTTATATTCTGAGGGTAATGTATGCAAAGAACTAAAACCTATTTCCTCTCCTTTTTAAATCAACCACTAAAAGTAATTCCTGGTTCATCTAAAAACGCATCCTGGGAATTTAAGTCTTTATGCAAAAGGTACTTTGAGCTATGCTTGGATGAGCTTTACCTTTTGTCGGTGACAGATCCTGACCTTAGCAGGGTATGAACTGCTCCAGAAAGGCGCCTGCCCCATTCTGTCTTCCGTGCAGGTAAGAACAGGGCTTCACCCATGGAAGTTTAAATGACCTGGTTTCTTCTGACCCTTGTGAAAAACGAATGATGCCTTTGTCACTTTCAGCCCGTTCTTCCTGGTTTCATGCATGTCCATTCAGAAGGTGGGTGAGGCTGTGAAGTTCCAGCTGAGATGTTCTCTTGGTTTCTCTCACAGCTGAACCTAACTAAAGGAGATTCCAGCGGTTTCTCTCACATCTGAACCTAACTAAAGGAGATTCCAGTGGTTAGTGTGCTGCAGGGCAGGGGTCTACACATCCCCCTGACCGAGCCCACTTGTGCTGCCACGCACGTAGAGAAAAAAACCAGGGGGAGCAGGGATGGTGATACGCTACTGACTTAAAGCTTTGCTTAGTCAGAGATCAACAGGATACATAACCAGGTTTGCTCAGTGCCTCACAGTTTACACAGAGCTTTCACCTATAATACCATTTCTGCAAGTAAGGCAAAACAGAGAGTAACTAATTTAACTCACAGTCTGGCTACAAATCCAGGACGCTGGACTCCAAATTTAGAGCTAACTTGCTTCCTTTCCTCCCTCTCCTATCTATTTCTCTTTCTACAACATCATGCTATGCTGAGTGAACGAAAGAGAAGACGTCATTGTGGAAACCCGTACAAGGATGTTTATTTACATTTTCCATTTATTATCTCAAAATATACTTTCATAATGTCTTTTTTTTTTTTTTTTAAAGGAAGTAATCATTTCAGCAAGGCCTAGAGAACAAAACATGAGTAATGAAAACAATTACCATCTTTCCTTTCCCACTGGATCATGACAGTCCCAATTAAGCTACCCTGGGGAGTATTTAAATGATTGTTTTGTTTATGCTCTTTGGCAGGTGATACTTTGGAGAGGCTCATAACTTTCTGCACATGCTTAACCTCCAAATTCAATATAACACTTTGGATAGCCAGGGACAGGTAATGATCGGATTGGTTTTAGTTTTCTTATTTACATTTTGATTTTAGTGGGCTTTGAGCAAGTCTCAGGAACGGTGTTACTGCTGCAAACGTGCCGTCTTCCGTAAGCACAGTCAACAGTACTGCCCACGAACCCAGGTAGCGTAATGGCATCTAGAATGCTGAATCCTTTCCAGAAGGTTTTCAACTGACTTCGCCCAGCTCCATCAGAGGAATCACTATCTATGGCAGCTATAGCCTTACAAAGACTCTTCCTTTCACTTGAACAATTAGAGGCCATTGTAGGGTTACTGATTGGCCTAATTTCAATATTGTTGCCTCCCAGGGAATACAGAGGCCCAGGAGAGGAAGAGAGACGGGGAACGGCCGGTTGGTGGAGCAGTCAGAACACACACATTTACAGTTTAAGTTCACCTTTTTATAGGGGTGTGGTTCATGGCGCCCCCAAACAATTACAATAGTAACATCAAAGATCACTGATCACAGATCACCATAACAGATATAAAAATAATGAAAAAGTTTGAAATTTTGCGAGAATTACCAAAACGTGACACAGAGCCACACAAAATGAACACATGCTGTTGGAAAAATGGTGCCAATAGACTTGCTCAAGGTAGGGTTGCCACAAACCTTCAATTCCAAAAAAAACCACAGTATCTGCAAAGTGCAATAAAAGGAGGGCTGCCTGCCCATGCTTCCTTGCTCCTGGGGTGCCCATCTCTCAGGATGCTCCACACTTTCTCCCCAGGGTCCCCAGGGGATTGAGTTCCAGTTGCCCACAGGGGTGGTGTGCCCATCAATGCACACTATATTGCTTTCTTTATTTTTTCTGTCTTACTTTCCCATCTCCCCCATAGTGCTTCCTGAAATCACTTCCCAAATAAAAACCACTTGCACTCAAATCCTTACCTTAACGTTGGTTTCTGGGGAACCCAGCAAGGACAGCCTCCAGCACTTAGTACAGTGCCTGGGACAGGTACAGCCTTACTAGATATTTGCTGAAAGAATGATCCCACTTTGCCAACGAAATCCTATCCTAATAGTAACTCCTTCACCTAACTCCAAGAAGTTACTCGGAAAGAAAATAAAGAGATTGATTTTTACCTCCTCATCTTGATCCCCTATGCTTCCACTAGCATAGAAACTCCGTTAGAAAGCACATTACCACTAAAAAAATAAATAAATAAAAAATTACTAAATCTAAAAAATGAAAAGCAAACTTGAGTTGCATTATAGTGCACTATCTCACCAAAACAGAAAGTCCAGGTTGCACTTTGGATCATCCTCACTTGTTGATCCTTGAGATATGAAACTCCCAAGGAAGGTTCCCTCAAATCCCTAAAACTATGCCCCAACCCCATACTTCACATTTTCATTTTGCAATTAAAGATAAGGCTCAAAAAGTACATATTTGGGAGGAGTTGTACGGTGGTGTAAGTTCATATTAAAAGTCAATGATTAATACAGAGCTTTTCAAAGAGCAAGTCTGATAAGGATCTGGTAAGTGGAATTACTCAAGGAAGGGCAGCTTTGTGACATCAAAAGCACAGGCCTCCAGTCCCCGAAGGACAGAGGTACCTCATTCCTGTCTAAGACAGGATCCAGATGAGCGTGGGGTTAATTTATCTCTTAGGCCTTTAAAAACAGGCTGGTAGAAGCCATCCCTGAGGACTCCAGTGTCCACTGGCATCCTGGGTTTGCCTCCTGACCTGTGCAGTTGCTGGAACACAGCGTTACTTAGAAAGGTTACTTTAGTTTCTAATTTAACCTCTTTCCAGGTTCATTCAGTTAGCTGGGCCGGGAGCCCACAGCGCCTGGTGCTGGCCAGAGTGTGTGTTTGTAGCGACGTGAAGGATCACTTAAAAAGAAATTTTATTTTTTAGATGAACCTTTTCATTAAAACACTGGACTCTTTTATTTATTTCATAAAATAGTCATTCGGGACCCAAATGGTAAATGAAGTATTTCAACGCATTATCTGATTCACTCCCAACGCTCCCTCCTTGGTTTTCCTACTATTTGCACCAGAGACTGAAAGCCCGGGTTCTGCGCAAACAGCGTTCCGCCGTGACCGCTGCCTGCGCGCACCGCCTGAGGCTCGTCCCGGGCCCACCGGCGGGCGAGGGGAAGCGGGATGGCCTGCCCGCGCCCAGCGTTGCGGGGGTGCCACGGAGCCGAGCCCCGGCCGGGCGGCAGGCAGGGGTCAGGCGCGGAGGGCTCTCGGGGTCCCGGGGCGCTCGCCGGCGGCCGGGTTCCACCCGAGGCGCGGCCGAGCCTCGCCGACTTCTCTCCGCCGCGTCCCTGCGCCCCCGTCGTTGCCCGGGAGCAGCCCGCGGCTCCTCGGAGAGCGCAGCCTCCCCTACCCTGAGCTCCGGCAGCGCCGCCTTTTCTCGCCTTTCCTGAACCTTCACTTTGGGGGCGCCGCCGTTCCGCTCGCTGCCAGGGCCGCCCAGCCCCGGGGCCAGACCGGACTGCGGGCCGCCGCTGTCCCGCCCCCGGCCGCGGTCACAAACTACAAGCTGCGCGTGACCCGGGACAAACTTCTGGCCGAGGCGCAGCCCATTCAACAGTCA
>JAQZBX010078589.1:0-14098 GCA_029593785.1 Cabassous unicinctus
TTTTTTTTTTTTTTTTTTTTTTAAAGATTTATTTATTTTATTTATTTATCCCCCCTTGCTGCTTGTGCTGCTGTGTCCATTCGCTGCGTGTCTTCTCCGTGTCTGCTTATCTCCCCCTTGCTGTGAGGTCTTGCCGCATCAGCCCACGGCGCCGCGCGAGCCGGCCTGCCCTCACAAGGAGGCGCCGGGAAGCAAACCCAGGGCCTCTCACATGGTAAACGGGTGCTCTATCCATTGCGCCACACCCGCTTCCTGCCGTGAGGTTGCTGCATCAGCCCACCGCACCGCTCAGACCAGCGTGCCCTCACAAGGAGGCCTCGGGACGCGAACCCGGGCCTCCCATATGGTAAACGGGGGCTCTATCCACTGAGCCACACCCGCTTCCCCTTAGTTGTTTCTTATATTGCTCTGGCTGCTTCTGCCTACAGGGCAAGCTCTGGGAGGGCAGCTGGGGGCTAGTCTCCGGGTAATTTCCTGCTGTCACATAGATGGCACCCCTACTTGTACATAGGGTTTACTGCTTCCTCCAGAACAGGGCCAGCGGCCCACAGTGGGAGCAGGTCGGCCCCACGCTGCATCACGGTCGGGTCGGGGAGCGGCCAGGAAAGACGCTGCGTGCTTCCGCTGATTTTAAAGGTGCATTTTCTAGAGTCCGCACTTGCCCAGTTACTGCAACCCTTTAACTGTTTTCCCTAGTTTTGAAGATGGCTCTGCCAGTTTTTTGTTTTTGTTCTTTTTGTGGTTTTTAATGTATTTTTTACTTTTAAAAAGATACTTAGATTACATAAATGTTACATAAAAATATAGGGGATTCCCATATGCCCCACTACCTACACCCCCCACATTTTCGTACATTAACAACATCCTTCATTAGTGTGGTACATTCATTACAATTGATGAAAACAATTGCCACTAAGCATGAATTAAAGTGGCAATTATTGTAGTTTACACTCTCTCCGGCACAATTTTGTAAGTTACGGCAAGATATATAATGGCCTGTATCTGTCGTCGTAATGTCAGCTCTGCCAGTTTTTGCTAGTTGCTCAAAAATTTTGTGGGGATACAGCACAATGATTCTGATCTCTAATAGGTCAAACCAACATGACAGGGTCAAGGTGTCCTCCCTGGTCACCCAGGACCCAAGGCATACAACTGAACAGTGTGTGCTTTACCACCACAGGACAGCTCTCATATGCTTAGGCACCATTTTTAGTTATTACTTTGGCTGCCTTTCTTCTTTAGTAAAAAAAAAATTTTTTTTCCCGAAAGTTTTTCCATCCCTGAGTTGGTGAAACCATGTTTTCCTATTTGAGTTATTTCACAAATTCAGAAACTAGTAAACATGAGGCTTCTGTTCAGTCCCCCAAAGGGAGACACGTCTGCCGGGGTGCCCTGCTTTCTTGGTTGGCCAGAAGACAGTCCATGGACTTTTGTGACTTTTAAAGAACTATGTGGCATGACCATCATTTTAAGTCAAGGTGAATGGCTCTGCCGTATTCTCTTTAACGGCCTTGTGTATTTCCTTGGCTCGATGGGTTCCGGTTTGTTTACGCATTCTCCCATTTAATGAGTAGTCTGGGTTTGGTTGTTAGTAGTATAAACAGTTCAGTGTTGAGCAATCCGGTACATATATCTAATTATTTCCTTAGGATAAATCTCTGGCGTTGCGTTCTGGGTGGCCAGGTCCCGTCCCAGGAGCGTGGCGCCGTTGTTCTTTGAAGAGCACCACCTGCCGCCTGCTCGGCAGGCTCCGCGTTTTGGCAGCCTGCCAGGTAGAGCTGAGGGTGGGCATCTTCCCATGTTCACTGGCATTTTCGTTTCTTTAGTGAATTGCCTGCCCATGTCCATTAGCTGTTTGTTTTTTTTCTCTTACATTATTTTACATTAGGGAATTAACCTTTAGTCATAACACGTATTTTTTTCCCGATTTACTTCTTTAACTTTTACTTTACCATTTCTTATACTACAGGAGTTTGAACTTTAGATGTAGTCCATCTTAGTAATCCTTTCCTTCGGTTTCTATCTTTAGTGTCATCGTGGACCTCTTCCACTCCAGTATTATAAAAATGTGACCCATTTCACCTCTGGTACTTTTATGGTTTTATTTTTGTGTGTTTAAATCTTTCATTAACCAGGAATTTTTCAGGGTTTGAGGATTTTTCCCCAAAATCAGCTTTACCAGTCTGGGATTTCAGGTTCTCTTTCTCTCATGTATCCTCCTTCACCAGCCAACTTTAATATGAGATTTGAAATGGTGTGGGAAGGGGGCAGAAGAAGGTATTAGAAAAGGGAACTCTTTCCTGTGAACAGCTTTTCTAGGATCTTTTTGTATCAGTCCTTTTAAATAAATGCCTAAAGTAGCCCAGTTGCTTAGGAGGCCGACTACACCGGGATTCCTCCGGGTGTGGCCTTTCACGATAAGGGCTGGTGGTGAAGGGACACTGGACGTGGGGAAGGGGCCAGGAGGTGAGCGGGAGGTTGGCAGGGGAAGCCTTTCCATGGGGAGGTTAACATGCACGTTACGAGAGTCCCAGCTCTCTCACTTCCTAGTTACTCTAAGAGGTAAGAGGAAGAACGTTAATATCTAACTCATAAATTAAGGCCAGTTTTCCTTTCCATAATACCCAAATTTATCAATTCAGATTTTTTTAACCCTAAGTCATGTCTAAGTGAGGCATTGCTTGTGGTCATCATATTCATCTAGAAATCTTGTCTCTGGCAGCCATAGCTCCCTGGAACACAGCCAAAAACAAAGCCAATTGGACTGTCTCTGCTCCCAAAGTAGACATCCACGCCCACAGTGAAACTGCACAAGTGCTCACTGAACACCTGCTGCTTCCCCCCACTGGTTCAGAGCTCCGAGTGACCTTTCTCGGCATGCTTTTAAAAATCTTAGAGTGTTATTCACATATCTGGTCCTTAAACATTTCCATCTCTGGCTCAGTCAGATGGATGCTGTCTGCTAGTGGGAGAGCATCTCCTTTATCTTGTGTTAGCAGTCTAGTGTGGTTGTGGCAGTCACAGCTATTTGGGAGTTCTGCCTATTGTAGAAGAAAAGCATACTGGGATGTGAAAACAGTGTTGATCAAGAGGTGCTGACTACAGCAAAAAAATGCAGGTAATTCAGAAAGCAGAAAATCTTTTAAAAAAATTAGTAGACACACAAACTGAAAAGGCATATAATATAACGACTTATGACAGACTGCAGCCCTCCATCTGCTTTGAGGACAGCACTATCGTGCTACGGTGTTTCACATACCAGACTCCATGAGAGGTCATGAAGAAGAGCCTTGGACCGTTTTACTCTTCAGTGTATTCTATCTTGACTTAGTTAATTATGTTTAGAATGTTCTTTTTTTAGAAGGCGAGACTTTCGATTTTTGTATCAGAAAAAAATGTTTTGATGCATAAAAGGATTAAGTTTTAGCTCTTTGGAAAAGATACCCAAGAAATGCAGCTGCTGCTAATTCAAAAACTAATATACTCTTAGATATTAATTTTGATAAAACTAATCTGGTTGTGGAATGAAAATTATCCTTGCTATTTTGAATATAAGTGGGTCTTTTTATATTCTCATTTATTAACACTACGTTGCAAGTAACTATTTTTCTATTATCAAGGGTGGAGTAGAAAGAGTCCATGGTTGCCCCTGTAGTTAAAGTTATCTAAATAACATTTTCTAGTATAAATTTCAGGCTAGGGGTGTAGAATAAATAAATTTGAATTCTTGAAAGGATAGTTTATATATTGTAAAGAGCAGAGGAAAGCCAGAGAAACTATTTTGGGCTTAGACAAAATAAGCAGGACTTTAAATCAGATTGAAGTTACTTGTCTACCCAAACCACTAGATTTGCAACTCTTTCCAGACATCTTTTAAAATGCATCATCTTTCCAAACAGTTTTTACTTGTTATATATATTTTTCTTAGTTTTAGGGGCCTACTAAAAACAAATTCTGGTTTTATAAGAATTTTTTTATTTTCCTGGAAACTAAATCATCCACATTCTTTCTTTGCCTAGATTTAAAGTATTACAGTAGTAACCCACTTATCCGGAGGTCGGATTTCCGGAACCCTCAGCCCTCCAGAGCATGGCTGCTAACCCTGAAGTAAGCAGAAAAGGCTTCTGAGCCCCCCAGTGGCCAGACTGTGCTCAGGCTCTCCCCAGGCCCCAGTTTGTAAACTCAGGGTACTCAGGGTCCAGTGCGAGGTGAGGTGCAGGGACAGCCCAGCTGTCAGGTGGTGCCACTGGGGAGGCCGCAGACACCAGCCATGGAAGGCAGCATAGTGGCATTGCCTAGAGTCACTTTAAAAATGAAAAGGTACATCCCACTTAAAACGGTCATGACACTGAGTATGCTGCTCAAGGAAGCAGGAAAGGATAATACATTTGAGAATGGTTTCCATTTAGGATGATTCCAAGTTTTGTTGCTTGTAGTGGTAAACTTCAGTTATGTGGCAGAGTCACTTATATGGAACACCTCAGTAATTCCCTAGCAAATAACACCTAATAAATAAGTGTTGCTCTCCTAAAACGGGGCCAGCAAACTTTTCTATAAAGGGCCAGATAATATTCTAGGCTTTGTAGGTTATACTGTTGCCGTTACTCATCTGTTGTTTTAATGTGAAAGCAGCCATAGATAGTTCCTAAGAGAATGGGCATGGCTGTGTTCCAATAAAACTTTATTAGAAAAACAGGGTCAGATTTGTCCCCAAGCATGTAGTTTGCTGACCACTCTCCTAGAAGATAAATGGCCTGTATTGATTTAGTTTTTTTTGTTGTTGTTGTTGTTTTTAAAGATTTATTTATTTTATTTATTTATCCCCCCCTTGCCGCTTGTGTTGCTGTGTCCATTCACTGCGTGTCTTCTCTGTGTCTGCTTATCTCCCCCTTGCTGTGAGGTCTTGCTGCATCAGCCCACGGCGCCGCGCGAGCCGGCCTGCCCTCACAAGGAGGCGCCGGGAAGCGAACCCGGGGCCTCTCATATGGTAAACGGTGCTCTATCCATTGCACCAAACCCGCTTCCTGCCGTGAGGTTGCTGCATCAGCCCACCGCACCGCTCAGGCCGGCGTGCCCTCACAAGGAGGCCTTGGGACGCGAACCCGGGCCTCCCATATGGTAAACGGGGGCTCTATCCACTGAGCCACACCTGCTTCCCTGATTTAGTTTTGTATTTAAAAAAAAATAAAAGCTTTTTATTATGAAAATAATTACATAATGGTTAAAATATTTTACTTAAAAAAAATGAAGTTCAGGTCTCTGGAAAATTTCATCTTATTTGAATACCTAAATCCCCACGGATATCAAGTAAGTTCCTCCTGAATGAGTAGGCTGTTACCTCTTAACTAACACGTTCTTGATTTGAAGTCCCAGCCATTAAAAATACAAGGCTTTAGTGATAAGGTTTAACGTTTTAATGATGTAATTGTATAGTTTGGATAATTATCCTTGCAGAATATTACTTTTTTTTTTTTTTGACATTTTCACAGGTCTGAAAAAGAACCCCAGTTTAAGTTTATTTACTTCAACCATATGAATTTAGCAGAAAAAAGTACAATTCACATGAGGAAAACACCCAGTGTGTCACTTACATCCGTTCACCCAGATTTAATGAAGATCCTAGGCGACATCAACAGTGACTTTACGAGGTAACTGCAACCACCTCCCCATGGGGCCCCCGTCTAACAAGAGCAGCTGCATTAAAGCAGCCGTCTTCAAGACCCAGTGACCCCGGGCGCCTTCACAGTGCTCAGACTTGACCGCCTTTGTTGGGCCTGCTCTCTCCGGAGAGACCAGTAAGCCCACAAGGAACCGGCCTCGCGCACATGGCCAGCAGACTCCCCAAACTAATCTAGGGATGCCAGGTTTCCTGTGTCTTGTTTTAGAATGTTTGTTTTTCACAATTGAGCTATATAAATAAACACTTGCATTTTGAAACTCTTGTCTTACAGAGTTGATGAAGATGAAGAAATCATCGTGAAAGCAATGAGTGATTATTGGGTTGTTGGGAAAAAGTCTGATCAGCGGGAGCTATATGTTATTTTGAATCAAAAAAATGCAAACCTAATTGAAGTAAATGGTAAATAGGATTTGGTATTTGAGCAGAATTTTAACACTACTGATATTTGAAAACGTACCTTTTCAGTGATGGTAAATAGAACAAATCATGGCTTGAAATTTTAAGCAGATGCCTTTAGTGCCTTTTTAAAGGAAACTAACAATTGATCTATTTTATGTTTTCTATAACAGTTCTTTGTAAAAGTATCTGACAAACTTCCCTGTATCACAGGAAACTTGACAGTGGCCAAAGAAAATTTACTGCCTGCAGTGCTGGGAAAAACAAAACAAAACAAAACAAAAAACCATGGTTTTATATACTATAGATAAAAATGATGTTTAAAAAGATTTTCTCTGATAAAGACACAATCTCTATGCAGAACTGCCAGATTCATTTGGCAGTTTACAACTCTTCTCTATCTGTGCATTAGCAGCATGATAATGCAGAATTTTCCTTCTGCCTTCCATCCAAAGCAGCTGGGCTGGTCCTCTACACGGCATCCTAAACAACTGCTTTGTTGCCATGGAGACAGTGGTGTCACCTTTGCTGGGGCTCCTGTGCTGCCCTGCACCTAGGCATGGAGCCAGCAGGGTACCATAAGGGGAAAACCCACCCCACATGCAAACTGAAAGTTAGATGTGAACCTTTTTTTTTTTTTCTTTTTTTTTTGGGGGGGGTGGGGCACATCTCTTTTCTTGCATGTTTTGTAGATAAATGGAGGGGGATTTTTCTCTTTATATTAATACTTAATAGTTGTGTGCATTAGAAGCATCAGTAGATACAGATCTTGCTTAAAATGGGAATTTAGTAAAATCAAGATAATTATACCTCTGTGGAGCACCTGGTCTATAATTTAAAGTCGCAGCTAAGAGTTTTTGCATCAGATTTTCCAAGAATAACTACATTTTAGATATTGTACTCCTAATCCCCTAAACTTTGGGTATTTTAGGCATTTTGAGTGCTGGGTTGAAGCTTTCTCAGGCTCCAAAGAAGCACTGTTTCAGTATGTTACATAGTGTTGAAGTCTTGTTAGGTTTCTCCCCCAACTCTTCTCTTGTTTTATTAATTTCTTACTAGACTTCTGAGATTTAAGGTAAAAAATTAATGCAGGCATTTATTTATCCCCAACTTTATTCCAGAATAATTTAAAGTACCACTATATGTCATATAACCTTTTATATTATTCCTTACTCAGCTGTTTTCTGTTCTTTTTGCAGAAGAAGTAAAGAAACTTTGTGCAACGCAGTTCAATAATCTATTCTTCCTGGATTGACTGGTAAATGGCTGACTGAAAATATCTTTTAAAAAAAACAATTCAGCAAAACATTCTGTTTACCACTGCAAGTTAGTCATATTATTGACTGGATGAATGACAAGAATAAAGCAATACTTGCTTTGAAGAATCAAATTTCTACTCAGTCTCTAAACTGATTCCCTGAGATTTTTAGATTTTAAATATTTATGTGGAATTAAAGTTAATCTGCATCTTTATCATTCCATTCTTTCAACATTATGTGAATATTTTACTGGAAGATAAGATTAATAAATTGTTAAAGTTTTTAAAATCCCAGTTTTGCATTTTTTCTCTCCACTTGCACGTCCAGTGTGTTCTTGGCTCCTGGCCTGGGTTATTTAACATCCACTGTGCATATTCTAGAAGCTAAAGCTTCTCACAGTTGGAGTCTCTTCCCCAGTCACTAGATCTGATGTGATGAATAACAAGGCATTTGCCCAAAATCATCGTGAGACTTGCTTTTCATGCTGAATTATGGAGACTTTTAGAGCACATATAATCCAGGTAGCTTAGCAGCGTGCCCCAGCTGTGGCTTAAATGGCAGGCACTCTTCATTAGGTGCACTTCCTAGCAGTGATCACTCGGCAGGCCATTTGAATTTTATTTCACTTAACCTAATTTCTGGCCATCCCAGGAATTGGATGAAGACCAGCCAGGAGTATTGGTGACAGCTTGCCAGTGGTCCCGAAAAACTGTCTTGCCCAACCCTCCAAGCCAGCTCCTCAGGTGCCCTTCACAGAACCTGCGTGTGAGCCTGTGAAGTTGTGTGTGGGGGGAATACTTGTCATCAACGTGCGCTATTTTCATTGTCATTCAGTCTTAGTCATTCACAAATCCCGTGATGATTTCCTCTTAACCCACGAGTTACTTAAGATTGCATTTTTAAGTTTCCAGTATTAGGTTTATTTGCTTCAAATTCTGTTTTGCCCATTTTAAATACTGCTTGCTATTCCAGTCATCTCGATTAGATTTGCCTGGTATCCATCTCTTTATTTCAACCTTTCTGTGTGTGGTTTTAAGAGGTTTCTCTTATAAAGGGTAACATTGAGCTCAGTATTGGTTTTTAATCCAATCTAATTATCTATGTTTTTGGTTTGGTTTTTGAGTCTGTAAATTTAATCTGTTCAGATTGGTAACTACTGGTAGGCGTGCATTTCTCCCCACCATCTTTTGTGTTTTCTGTTTACCATTCTTTTCCTTTGTTGTTTCCTTTTTCCCCCAGCTTTATGTTGGATTGATAGTTTTCTCTTTTCCTTCTGCTAGTTTGGAAGCTATAGATTGTATTGTTATTCTTGTAATGGTTACTTAAAAATTTTTACACAAATTATTAACTATAAATTGTTCTTAAAGACTGAAAGTTTCCATTTAGCCACCACACCGATTCAGCGACTGCTCCTCATCTTATTGGTTGCAGAGTTGCCGTTGTTTTGCCTTTTTAAACTCTAGGGATTGTGATATGGGGCACTGTGGGGAAGGCCCAGGCAGAGAGCCAGGCAGGAGGCGGCATGCGGAGGTTGGATGGGATTTGGACCCAGGGTGGTGAGAAGGGAAGCAGGGGTCCCAGCAGAGGGCAAAGCTGGGGGTGTCTGCAGAGACACCCAGAGGACTACATCTGGACCCCTGACTTCGGATCAGCTGCACTATACTCTGATTTTCTCAAGATCTGTATTTCATAGATACTCATTTAATAGCATATTTCAAAATGCAGACATTTCAGAAATCCAACCATATTAACAAACCAGAAATGCAGTGGGCCACACCCCTAGTACCTCAAAAACACTGAGATAAGTAAAATATCAGCCATTTTACTGGTCATTAACTTGTACAGTGCTTGCAGTTCTAAGCCTCTTTCCCATTTGCATGTTCTTGTGGCTACTTTTACATTTCCAGGGAACCTTTACTTTTTCTTTTTCTTGCTTGTCATGGACTTGCTGGGCTGGGACACCACCGTGTCCTCCTTAGGAGGGCTGGGTGTGAAATGCGAGGAGGGGGCCTCTACTGGGTCCCTTATAGTAACCTCTAGCTCATAGTCTTGTCTTCTGGCCTCTTCCTCTCTCAAGATATTCAGCCTAAAAGCAAACACAAGAAGGAATCATTGTTTTCACTGACATTTCAAAAACAGTTTGTATGCCGCGTATAGTAGTCCAAACCTGTACGTGAGCTTTGCAAACAAAACTGTCAAGTGTCATCACTTTGCCTGAAATGTGATGCTCTATCTAGACCAGGGGTTCTTAACCAGGGGTCCCCTTGGGGTCTGTGGAAAGATTTCAGGGGGTCTGTGAGCTTGAATTGAAAATTAAAAAAAAAAACATTCTTGTGGGGACGTGTTGGTGCGGGTGTGATATATTTATTAAATAATACACAGTATAGTATGGACTTAGTAAGGGATCCGTGGTTTTCAACTGACTGGCGAAAGGGTCCATAGAACAAAAAATGTTAAAAACTCCTGAGCTAGACAGTCCAAAATAAAATTTATTTATATGTAAAGTGATTTGTAAACCACTTTTCCCTATAGCAACCTGGCGGCTAGTAAGTAGCCTTTTAAAGTACCTCTTGGATTTTTCAAGTATAGTGTCTTACTTTCTTCAGTTGACACACAGGCTTGAGAGACTCTTTCAAAAGGGCAAGTGTTTGCACACTGGCCGGACAGGTCAGTGAAGAACGGAGCCGTTGCCTGAGTTGTGGAGAGGTGAGAGCGCGGCATTCACTGAGCGCTTACCACATGCCAGTCTTCCTTCCAGACGGCTCTTCAAAGCTCAGCTCATTTAATCCCCCAGAAGCCCTAGGGGGTGTCACCCCACCTCACAGCTGAGGGAACCAGGGCACAGCGAGAAGGCCCCTGCCTGAGGCCGCCCAAGCTCTGATGGTGGAGCTGGGGTTCTAGACCTGCGGCCACTGCTGCCCGTCTCATGGGGAGAGCTGTGAGCCAGACATCACTGCCACCCGGGGCCACCAGGGAGCAGAGCCGGGCACGCAGGCATGACGCCTCAGGAAGATGCACAACTGGAATGAAACCATTTGGTCCCGGTGCTTCTGGCAGCTAGAGAAGACAGGAAAGAAAGGTAACTGAGAGGAGGAAGAGGGGTTTACAGAGTTACCTGGCTTCCAGCTCGTCGTCTTCAATTTTCCTCTGTTGAGCCACTGCTGCAGAGTGTAACCTATTTTCCTTTATTTTCTCCTTTAGAGTTTCTTCATGTTTATATGCTTGGAAGAGTGTATTCACAAAAAAGATGTACATATGACTGACCCATACATTGAGTTTTTCCTTTGGTTCATCCTTGGATTTTTCTAATTTCTCTGGAATAAAATTTAAAATGAGAGTTAATACAACCCTGCAATAATTTTGGAGTCTGCTCCCCTTACCACAGGTCACTTAACCTTTGTGAGTGTCATCATCTTCTGAAGATGGGGTGATGCTGGGAGGACTCAACTAACTAAAAACGCCCCAGTGACCACCTGGCGCCAGGCAGGTGCGCGGTGGACCACAGCCAGGACTGCCAGCCTTTCCTTCACGTCTCTGAGACTATTCTAAACAGCTTGAGTATTTTCCATGTTTCAGAAACACTTTTGGTTTTGGCTCACATTGTCTTAAAAGCAGTTTTCATTAAAGAAAAAAAAACCGTGAAGCGGAAGATAGGTGAAATTACTGACTTGGTGAGGAGTTGCTTCACATCTAAGACCAAAAATTCGATTTGGAATGTGCTTAAAATAGTTGAATCTGGGGGAGATGCTGCTTCGGGTCGTTCTGGTGCATCAGCAGGACCCGCAGTCTTTTATGGGCTGGTCTTCTGGGCGCGCTTTTACTGTAGGGACATTACTCTGCTTATTTTTTCTTTTAATAACACCACAAACCTACTCACTGTTACAATAAATGAGCTTTACTGAGTTTTTAGGAAGGGATGTCGGTGGGCCATGATGACTTTTTAGCCTCTTCTGTTTTCACGGAAGGAAAAGTCTGGCCCTGTCCTTGGAGACCTCTCCCCTCTACCTCCCTACTCCTTTTCAAATGGACCCTTCTTTGCCCCTGCTGACCTATCCTCGGTTTGCTTTCTGCTCCCAGCAGGTTCTCCCCAGGGTCAGGCTGAGGAGGAGCAGCTCCGGTTTGTAAGGCCGCACCCTTTGAGGCCCTCTGCTCCTTCGTACACGGGAAGGTGCCGGGCTCTCCCGGTCTCAGTCACTCTCCACGGACTGGCCTGCCAGGTGTCCCCACAAGTTCTTGAGAGGGATTTTGGCTTCTTGTTCTCAGGCCTGTAAGAAACCCCATTGCTTCCCTCAGTCTTTTTATGTGTTACTTTCTTGGCAGCCTTTTTGCATGCCGGTACCAGGCAGGTTTTGTCCCTATCAACTCATATTTTGGCTTTCGTGGTGGCACCTTGTCAACAGGTTTAGCTGTAGATGTTGCTTATGGTTGTTTGGTTTTGCTCTCCTAGTTGTGCTGTCTTTATTGGGGGTGGGATCTAGGGAGACTGAAGCTCTGTACTATGGCCACCCCTGCCTTCCCAGAAATCCCACTCCATAGTTTTCCACTCCCTCTTTATCAGCTGAAAAACAGTGGTCTGATATTTTAATTTTATTTTTATCAAGTCTCCCTATCTTGGTTATGCTAAATTTGTTAAATGAACTGAAAGGCTTATTTTATACTTTGGTGTTTTTTTTTTAAAAACCTTGAATTACTGCTTCCTTAATTTTTTTCTCATTAAAAACCTTTTCTGAGATAATGTTTGACAGTTTGTTCCCCATGGCTATTGGTCTATTCAGGTTTTCTGTATTTCCTCAAGTCTAGTTTTGTTATCATCTTCCTAGAAAATCTTTTGTTTCAAATGTTTCCAGTTTATTGGCCTAGAGTTGTGTGTAGCATTCTCTTACTGTACTTACAAATATCTTGTCATTGGTTATCTAAATGTGTGTTTTATCACTTTTATTCTGATCATACTAGATTGAGGGTATCTACTTTATTTATCTTTTTTTTCCTAAAGAAGCAGCTTTCAGAATGATCAGTTTTACTATTTTTATATTTTAATACATAATTTACAAGTTTGGTTTTTTTTTTTAAGATTATTTATTTATTTATTTATCCCCCCCTTGCTGCTTATGCTTGCTGTGTCTATTTGCTGTGCGTTTTTCTGTGTCTGCTTATCTCCCTCTGTTGGGTCGTCTTACTGCGTCAGCTCACCGTGCCGCACGGCCTGGCTGGCCTTCACCAGGAGGCCCCAGGAATCGAACCCGGGGCCTCCCACATGGTAAACGGGAGCCCTATCAATTGAGCCACAGCCGCTTCCCTACAAGCTTTTTTAGTTAATGTCTTCCTCCTGCTTTCCTTGTGTTTTATTCTTCTTTCTAACATCTTGGGCTGAATGTTTAGGTTGCTGTATTTTCTCATTTAATACTAAGAATTTTCTCCAGTTACAGTTTTGGCCATGCCTTATAGGTAATGTGCAAGCTAGTTCAATTTTCTAAGTACTCTTAGAAATGTAATTTGATTTTCTCTAAGAATTATTTAGAATAGACGTCTTCAGGTTTGGCAGGAGTTTGTTGTTACTGTTTATTTTGTTTTTAATTTCCAAGTGGTTGGATGAAGCCAGCATACCTGGACCTTGTTTAAAAGGGGTGTCATCTTCCTCATAAATGGGTTGTGATCCATCGTCATCTTTGACATCGAATTTTGAGAATGGTTCCATATTAGCTGCAGGCACTGAGTTCGTGTCAAATGTTACACTGCGGGCTACAAGTTAATGAATACGTTTTACATTTATGGAATTATTTTTGTGGTTCAAGAATCACTTAATATATGCTTTTGCCAATATAAATGTCATTTGTTATATTATTCATCTTGAAAGTAAGGCCCTCCAAATTAGCTTTATTGATCATTTTATGATGCACAACTGAAGACAAGGTAGGCAAAAAAAATGGGGAAAAATTTTAAGAGACACTTTTTTATGCCACTCTTCAATCTTGGATAAGACTACAATTAAAATATTAAAATTGAGATCCTGGGACAAAATATGTGGCAACATCTGTCTTACTGATTCAAGGTTTGAAATGCCTTAAAATGAGGACAGCTATGTGCTTGTGGGAATTCTCTCTTCTAAACAGCTAAAAATCTAGTTACTCTCTCAAAAAAATAAGTTCCCTGAGGTTAGTGCTCTTTATCCCCTCCTTGTCTGCATTAAATCAGCTCTCACTCCTGAAAATCACCATCATTTTCCCCTCCTTTTAAGCAGCTCTGACTTTCTAGTCCTTTAGATTTTTAAAATCCAGAGAACTGAGTTATATACACCCCGGGGTTCTCGTTAAGGTCTGAACGAGACAGAATGAGGGAAGACTGCTTCTTGCTTTCACCAAAAAACTCTCCACCCCACGGGACACGCGTGGCCAGAAATGAGAGCCGGAAGGGCCTGCTGCCGGCTCACGGGGTCAGGCCTTGGGGGAGACGCCCAGCGGGCCTTGCCCTGTGGACGCTGGGGGAGCGGCAGGCGGACCCGGGCAAAACGAGGTGCAGCCGGAGCTACAGAGCACTTCCCAGCCAATAACACCAACAGTAAAATACACGAGTTGGGGGTCCTTTATAGTTTCATTTCTGTTCTAGAAACTGTGTGTCTTAGTTCTAGCTGGCAGGAAGGTCCTGAGTCAACTTGGTTTCTTTGGGGAGGCCTGAGGGGAGGCCTGTGTGAGGAGGCCTGAGGGGAGGCCTGTGAGGAGACCTGTGTGAGGAGGCCTGTGTGCGGAGGCCTGTGAGGAGGCCTGTG
>JAQZBX010078590.1:0-14100 GCA_029593785.1 Cabassous unicinctus
TTTTTTTTTTCCAGATGGAAGCATTCCCATGTTCATTACAATACTAACTAGTGTATGCATAGTTCATGCACAATGAGATTTAATGCCTGGCTGAAGGATTTCCAATATTCTTTAGGTACACAGGGTTTTATTCCTGCATATTTCTTTGAAGTCACTCTAGCTTTCTGAAATTCATGAAATCCCAAATGGTTTCTCAGAAGGATTAATTCTCAGGTATCTCATGAGGTTGAATTTCCAAGAAAACTTCACGCTCATTACACATAAAGGGGAGGACAACCATGTAGGCAAACTAACAAAACTCATTGTCTTCATTCTTTTTTCCTTACCTAGATTCCCTCATGCTTAGATAAGCATGATGCAAATTCCTTAAAAGTGAAGTTACATTCATAGAAGTGTTATTTTGTGGAAAAAAAAGTTTGTGTTAAGAGAACATATTTTCCCAACTTTCTTAGATTCTCTGCCTTCACCTTAAGTCTGTACTGTCTTGGAAGTGGATATAGCTTCACTCACATGACTTTTGTTATGTGGTTCTTTTTGCTACTTAATTCTTAGCTTCTTTATAGTTTGTGGGGTGCAGCAAAAGCAGTGCTTAGAGGGAAATTTATAGCCTTGAATCCATTCATTACAAAAGAGGAAAGATCCAATATCAATCATCTAAGCATCCAATTTGGGAAGTGAAACAATATCTCCTTTTTATTTCTTCTATTATTCATGGCTCTTCTTGCTTCAAATGAGCATCACATCCTGTTTGGTGACTTCATATCTAAGAAATGGGGAAGTGATACAGCACTTGATTTATGATGGGGACAAAACAGCTCCCCATAAATCAACCCTGGAATCTTCAGGCTACTGAAGGATAAGAAAGGTGCAGCTTCCAAAAATGCACAAGTAAAGTGGCCCCAGAACAGAAGCCAAAATGGCAACTGAGGAAATCCTGAATACTTTGTTTTGGACTGACTATTTTTGTTCAATATTTGTTTTTTATCTATTTATTTGGATGAGATTCACTATTTAATATTCTTTAACATTTAGAGGGGAAATTATAAGACTGTTGCTTGCCTTTCTATATCTACATTTATTATTAGTTATTGACTTGCAAAATAATGTTTTTTAAAACATTTTATATCCTGTATTAGTCAGCCAAAGTGGTGCTGATGCAAAATACCAGAAATCTGTTGTCCTTTGTAAAGACTATTTATTTGGGGTAGAAGCTTACAGTTACCAGGCCATAAAGCATAAGTTTGTTCCTTCACCAAATCTGTTACTTTGTCCTGGAGCAAGAGAGCAGCCAACATTTGCCAGGGTTCAGGCCTCTAGGGTTCTCCCTTCCCAGGGTTGCATTTCTCTCTGTGTTTCCTGCACAAGGTCAGCTATAGACTATTAGGCTCTCTCAGCGTTGCCTCTCTCCCCAAGTCCAGCTGTGAATTTTCAGGTGAATGGCTGTCTCTTTTCCCTGGGGCCTTCTGTCCTTGCTCATCATAACTCCAACATCAAAAAATACTCCAGCTCTCTACTTTGTGATGTCTTTTCATGTTTGAGACCCTACCCACCAAGGGGCAGGGCTCAATGCCCTACCGACTGTGGCCCAGTCAACAACTTATCATAACTTAAGCATGCCCAGATTAGCAGACCGGTTGACAAGCATAATCCAATATCTATTTTTGGACTTCATAGTGATATAATATTGCTACATATCCATTTACCCATCTTATGCTATATTTTATTTTATGGTTTGTTTTAACACTTTATTGTTGTCCTAGACCACGGATATCATTATTACTTTATCCATTCAATGGTCATTTAGATATTTGAATTTAATTAACACATATTGTTCTCCAATCCATCCTGAATCTTGACGCTTCTGAGATTATTTTCTTTCTGCCTGAAGAATATTCTTTTACATTTCTTTTATAGTGAGTTGCTGCTAGCAAACTTTATTAGTTTTTATTCATCTTATTCATCTGTATAAATATTTATTTCACTTCTTCCTGAAGGATTGAGATGAATTAAATCTCAGGCCCTGGATCTCCACTGCTTTTGAGAGCACCCTTATGGTCGAATTCCTACATTCTGTTGTAAATGTAATCAGTTCTTTGGAGAAGAAATAAGGGGCTTTCAGTTTTACAGCCTGCCTCCTTCCCCCACCCACACAAAATCTGTGCACCCTGGCTCTGGGGATGGGAATAATGGCACACTTCTCTGAGTTACACACCTGATTTTGGAGCTAAGATTTGGTGGAGAAAGCACAGTATCTTATTTCTTCTTGGGACCATTCTAGGGACCAGTGCAATGGTGGTCCTCAACCCATCTTGCTCAATGATGGCCACACCCTAAGTACAGCCAGTGCTTCATGAGTTCTCATTTCTCCCGGGCTTAGGAGACACCTCCAGATCCCTGTGCCATGGGTTAATGCCCTCATTTGAGTCTACTGTGGACCGTGGAAAAATATGATCCCACTAACCCATTGCTGTGTGTGTAAGCTTTTTGTATGTAGGACTATTTTTTAGATTCAGATAAGGGACCTTTCAATTAGGTCACTTTTTGTTAGTTTGCTTTAGTTTAATTAAGGGCCTCAGATTAGATTTCCAACACCAGGATGGAACCCAATCATTGTGCTGAAGTCCTACATACATGCTGACGTCCTACATCCTACACACAGAGAAAGAAAGAGTGCTGCCATGTTTAACCTGCCATGTGAGAGAGGGCTCCAGGATCTCCTACAGCTGTGGAGAAATACAGAATCACTGAGAGGCTGAGGGAAAGTCAGAAGCTGGAGTCATGGAGCAGCTTGAAGCTGAAGACATCCAGGTCAGCGGAGATGGGAGAGGTGTGTGCAGTTGTGTCTGAATTCCCACTGCTCAGCTCAGGGGAAAATGAGTTTGGAGAAGAAGGCAGAGAGATTCAGGGAGGCCCAACCTTTTGGCTTGGCAGGAGTCGAGGAGCAGCTAACCCTTGTTAAGACAGCATTTTTGATGATGCTTTGATTTGGACATTTTCACAGCCTCAGAACTGTAAGCTTTAACCGTAATAAATTCCAAAAAAAGCCAACCTATTTCTGGTATTTTGCATTGGCAGCACTTGCAAACTCAGAAAGCTGGGAAACAGGTTTGGAGAGCTGCCTTGTTCCCAAATGGCAGTGTGATGCTGCTGCCCAGTGAATTCACCTGTAAACTCTGGGTAACTCCAGACTAGGCAGGAATGAGTACTGATAAGATGGAGGGGGAAGTGCTTTTGGCCAGTAAGCCTTGCAAGACAGGGAGTCAGGCAGGTGAGTCACTTGGTTTGGGGCTAGCCTAAAGTGTCAGATGCCCCAGTATGATGTACCTGTCTCAGGCATGAGCTGGCCAGGGGTGAAGTGTCATATAAATGCATGGGACCTGGCGTCTGGTGCCACAGAGGAGTCAGGGCACAGAGAGGAGACATCTTGCTGCCGCTCCTTTTCCCATTCCCTCCTTTCCATGGCCTCCAGGTTGACCCTCTGAGGCGGCTGCTCCTAATGTACCCCTCCTGCATCTCAGGCACAGACTCAGATCTCCTGCTTCAAATTCTGCATTCACCTTCTCCAATCTTGGGGCAACCAAAGATAGAGCAATGCCAAGATGAAACCTGTTGGTGTTAGGAAGGAAATGTCAAAATTCACATTACAGAATTGGCTACAGGAATATCATCACAAGAATGAGCAATATTAGTCCAGTGACCATAATAAATAGTACAGGAATACCAGAAATTCCTGGGACCTAGGTCTGACAAGAATAGAAGTGAGTTTGTGAGACAGTGCAATGTTTGCAGGGCGCCTCAGAGGGTGCAAATGCCAGATATTCCTCAGAGTAACTAAATATTAAATTTTCAACACATTTTTAACAATGTTGAAAATGATGCAGACCTCTTCAATCCAAGAAGAAAACGGAGGGGTTGGATGGGAAGTAGCTGATGAAAAATTGAAGAAGCTGGAATGTAACACATGTTCACTGCAGTTCCCCCAAGGCAGAGAGGGAATGTCCTTTTTGGAAATCAAACTCTCAGAGCCCCAATGAAAAGCATCATCATAGGTTCTGGATCCACAAAGGAAGACATGGAGAAAGCCCTGCTCAGCACTCAAAGCCTCAGTTAGTGATGTGAGTCACTCTAACGGGTCTTCACTGGGGAGTAAGAAGCAGGAAGTCCGTCTTCTCTTGTGGTGCTAACAGCCCACTAACTGGACACGTGTAGAGAGCAGTTTGACCTTCAGATGTTCACGTCCATGCTCCTCCTGCTCCATGCTCACTCTTGCTGAGGGAGACCTCCACCTGTCCAGGCAGTTGGGGAGGGTGCCGTGGTGAGTGAGCAATTTTCCTTTTTGGGTGACTGTATTTGCAAAGTGTGAGCGGAAGTTCCCCCATGTAATGTTGCAGATACAAATCAATATATTCACATCAACCACTTTGTATGATTTCATAGTGTACTATTTTCATAATTTCTATAAATTATAACCAAATATCCATGCAAAGAGTATAAAAATAATTTATGTCTGTTATGACAAACAGCAAAATTCCTTCTCTTGCCTCAACACCCATTCCTCCTCCCTCAGAATTATCTGCGTTGGCAGATTCTTTTGGGTCCACATTTCTGTTTGTAAATACATGCCATCTCTGGTTTCATCCATCCCACACCATATCACATGTGAGAAAAATAATGGAGTACAACCTAAGAATTTAAATAAATTTTATAACTTCTTAAAACACTTGAGATTAGAAGTATATCATCTAATTATGAAGGGATCATTTATGATTTAAAATAAGAAGGAAAATTTTAGTTAAGTAGAAAGCAGGCTACTGTAGTTCAGTGGCTGTTAAACTTGAATCCACATCAGAATCAGATGTAAAATCTGAAAAATATAAATGGTTGGGGTGCCTTATAAGAAAATGCTACAATAATGGGCAGCATTATTTTTTAAATGTTTACCCAGAATGTAATGGTTAGGGTTAGTGTTAAGTTTAGGGTTAAGGTTTAAGTTTAGGGTTAGGGTTTGGTTTAGGGCTACGTTTAGGGTCAGTGTTAGGATAAGGGTTAGCTTTAGGTTTAGGGTTTGGCTATGGTTAGGGTATAGGTTTAGGTTTATGGTTAGGTTTAGGGTTAGGTTAGGGTTAGGGTTAGGGTTTAGGTTTAGGTTTCGGGTTAGGGATAGTGTTAGGGTTAGTTTAGAGTTAGGTTTTGGTTTAGGGTTAGATTTAGGCTTAGGATTAGGGTTAGGTTTGGAGTTAGGGTTAGGGTTAGCGTTAATGTTAGGGTGAGTTAAGGGTTAGATTTAGGATTAGGGTTTGGTTTGGGTTCGGGTTATGGTTCGGGTTAGGTTTAGGCTTAGGGTTAGGTTACGGTTTGGGTTTAGGGTTAGGGTTATTCTTAGGCTTAGGGTTACGGTTAGGATTTAGGGTCAGAATTATGGTTAGTTAGGGTTAGGTTTAGGGTTAGAGTTAGGATTAGTGTTTAGGGGTAGGGTTAGGTTTAGGCCTAGGGTTAGGGTTGGGTTAGGTTAAACTTAGGGTTAGGGATAGGTTTAGGGTTAGGGGTATGTTTAGGTTAGAGTTAGGGTTAAGGTTAGGCTTACGGATAGGGTTAGGGTTAGGTTTAATTTTAGGGTTAAGTTAGGGTTAGGGTTAGTGTTAGGCTTAGTGTTATGGTTAAGGTTAGGGTTTGTTAGGGTTAGGTTTTTGGGTTCGTGTTAGGGTTGGGTTAGGGTTAGGGTTAGGCTTATGGTTAATGTTAGGGTTTAGGGTTAGGGTTAGTGTTAGGGTTAGGGGATTGGTTTAGGTTTAGGGTTAGGGTTCGGTTAGGGTTAGGGTTAAGTTTGGGGTTAGGGTTTGCGTTAGGGCTTGGCTTTAAGTTGAGGGTTAGGTTTAGGGTTAAGTTAGGGTTAGGGTTTGGGTTTGGTTAGGGTTAGGGTTAGGTTTAGGGTTAGGGTTAGATTAGGTTAAGGGTTTGATTTAGGGTTAGGGTTAGGGTAAGGTTAGGGTTAGGTTTACGGTTAAGGTTAGGCTTAGGATTACAGTTAGGGTTAGGGTTAGGGTTAGGGTAGGATTAGGGTTTAGGGTTAGTGTTATGGTTAGGTTTAGTGTTAGGCTTTGGTTAGGGTTAGTGTTAGGGTTATGGTTAGGTTAGGTTAGGGTTAGGCTTAGGGTTAGGTTTAGGGTAAGGGTAGGGTGAGGGTTAGGGTTAAGTTTAGGGTTAGGGTACTGTTAGGTTTAAGGTTTAGGGTTATTCTTAGGCTTAGGGTTATGGTTAGGATTTAGGGTTAGAATTACGGGTAGTTTAGTGTTAGGTTTAATGTTAGAGTTAGGATTAGGGTTTAGGTGTAGGGTTAGGTTTAGGCCTAGTGTTAGGGATGGGTTAGGTTAAAGTTCGGGTTAGGGATAGGTTTAGGGTTAGGATTAGGTTTAGGTTAGAGTTACAGTTAGGATTAGGCTTGCAGTTATGGTTAGGGTTAGGTTTAGGTTTAGGGTTAAATTAGGATTCGTGTTAGGCTTAAGGGCAGGGTTAAGGTTAGGTTTAGGTTAGGGTTAGGTTTCTGGGTTAGTGTTAGGGTTAGGGTTAATGTTAGAGTTAGGATTAGGGTTACGTTTAGGATTAGGATTAGGTTACGGTTAGGGTTAGGGTTGGGGTAAGGGTTTGCTTTAGGGCTTGGCTTTAAGTTTAGTGTTAAGTTTAGGGTTAAGTTAGAGTTAGGGTTTGGGTTTGGGTTATGGTTAGGGTTAGGTTTAGTGTTTAGGGTTAAGGTTAGTGTTAGGATTAGGGTTAGATTTAGGGTTAGGTTAGGTTTAGGTTTAGGGTTAGGGTTAGGGTTAGGTGTAGGTTAGGGTTAGGTTTAGGGCTAGGGTTAGGCTTAGGATTACTGTTAGGGTTAGTGTAAGGGTTAGGGTAGGGTTAGGGTTCAGGGTTAGTGTTATGGTTAGTGTTAGGGTTAGGCTTATATTTAGGGTTAGTGTTAGGGTTATGTTTAGGTTAGGGTTAGGGTTAAGGATAGGGTTAGGATTAGGCTTAGGGTTAGGATAAGGATTAGTTTAGGGTGAGGGTTATGGTTAGGTTAGGGTTAGGGTTACGGTTAGGGTTTTGTGTTACATTTTGGCTTTAAGTTTAGGGTTAGGATTAGGGTTATGGTGAGTGTTAAGTTAGGGTTAGGTTTTGCGTTAGGATAAGGGTTAGGGTTTAGGGTTAGCATTGGGTTTAGGATTAGGGTTAGGTGTAGGATAGGGTTAGGGTTTAGTTTTAGGGTTAGTGTAAGGTTTAGGGTTAGGTTAGTGTTAGGGTTTCATTTAGGGTTAGGGTTAAGGATAAGGTTAGGGTTAGGTTAGAGTTAGGGTTTAGGGTTAGGGCTAGGGTTAGGGTTAGTGTTAAGGTTAGTTTATGGTTAGCTTTTGTTTTAGGGTTAGGGTTAGTGTTAGGTTTGGATTAAGGTTTAGGTTTAGCGTTAGGGTTAGGGTTAGTTTTAGGGTAAGGGTTAGTGTTTGGGATAGTATTACGGTTAGTTTAGGGTTAGTTTTTGCATTAGGGTTTGGTTTGGGTTAGTGTTAGGGTTAGGGTTAGGTTTAGGGTTAGGTTACGGTTAGGATTTAGTGTTAGGGTTATGCTTAGGCTTAGGGTTATGGTTAGGATTTAGGGTTAGAGTTACGGTTAGTTTAGCGTTAGGTTTAGGGTTAGGGTTATGCTTAGGCTTAGGGTTACGGTTAGGATTAGGGTTAGAGTTACGGTTAGTTTAGCGTTAGGTTTAGGGTTAGATTTAGGATTAGGGTTTATGGTTAGGGTTAGCGTTAGGGATAGTTTTAGGGTTAGGATTTGGTTTAGGTTTAGGGTTAATTTAGGGTTAGGGTTAGGGTAGGGTTACGGTTATGGTATTGTGTTAGGGTTAGGGTTAGCATTAGGTTTATGGTTATGTTAGGGATATGTTTACAGTTAGGGTTAGGGTTTGGGTTAGGGTTTGTGTTTGTAGTTAGGGTAAGGGTAAAAGATAGGTTTAGGTATTGGATTCTGGTCCGGGTTAGGTTTAGGGTTGGGGTTAGGGTTAGGGTTACGGTTAGGTTTAGTGTTATGTTAGGGTAAGGGTTTAGGGTTAGTTTAGGGTTTGTGTTAGGTTTAGGCTTACGGTTAGGTTTAGGTTTAGGATTAGGTTAGGGATACGGTTAACTTTTGGCATAGGTTTAAGGTTAGGGTTAGACATAGGTTTGGATTAGGGTTCAGGGTTAGAATTAGTGTTAGGGTTAGTTTTAGGATGGTGTTAGGGTTTGGTTTATGATTAGGGTTAAGGTTAGGTTTAGGGTTTGGTTAGGTTTAAGTTTAGTGTTAGGGTTAGGGTAAGGGTTAAGGTTTAGGTTTAGGGTTAGGGTAAGTGTTGTGGTTAAGTTTGGTTTAGGGTTTTGTGTTAGGGTTAGGGTTAGGGTTATGTTTAGAATTATGGTTAGTTTAGGGCTAGGGTTAGGGTTAGGGTTGGTTAGAGTAAGGGTGTTGGTTAGTGTAAAGGTTAGGGTTTAGGTTTAGGGTTACAGTTAGGGTTAGTATTAGGGTTAGGGTTAGTGTTATTTTAGGTTTAGGGTTTGGTTTAGGGTTTGGGTTAGAGTTAGGATAGAGTTATTGTTTGGTTTAGGGTTAGGGTTAGGGTTAGGGTAAACGTTAGGGTTAGGTTTGGTAGGGTTAAGGGTAAGGGTTACATTTAGGTTTAGTGTTATGATTAGGGATAGGTAAATGTTAGGGATTAGCATTAGGGATAGGATTCGGGTTAGGGTTGGGATAATGTTAGCATTAGGGTTAATTTTAGGTTTAGGGTTTAGGTTAAGGTTTAGGGTTAAGGTAAGGTTAATGTTAGTTTAGGTTTAGGTTTGGTTTAGGGTTAGGTTTAGAGTTTGGTTAGAGTTAGTTTTGGGCTGCATTCAGGGTTAGAGTTAGGGTTAGGGTTTGGGTAAAGTTCGTGTTAGGGTTTGGTTTAGGTTTAGGGTAAGGGTTAGGGTTAAGGTTGGGTGAGGTAAAAGTTAGTGTTAGAGTTTTGCTTAGGGTTAGGTTTTGGGTTTAGTTTTAGGGTTAGGGCAAGTTTTGAGGGTAGGTTTATGTTTAGGGTTTTGTGTTAGGGTTTGTGTTAGGGATTGGGTGAGTTTTAGGGTTAGGGTTATGTTATGGTTAGGGTTTGGTTAGTGATATTGGTAGGGTTAGGTTTATGGTTAGGGTTAGATTAGGGTCAGTGTGTAGTGTGTGTAGAGTTAATGTTAGGGTTAGCGTTAGGTTACATTTAGTGTTAGGGTTAGGGTTGGGGTTAGGTTAGGTTTAGGGTTTCAGTTAGGGTAAGTGTTAGGTTTAGGGTTTAGTGTTAAGATTAGGGTTAGGGTTAGGGTTAGCATATGGTGAGGGTTAAAGATAGGATTAGGGTTAGGTTTAGAGGTATGTTTGGTTTGGGTTTAGGGTTAGGGATAGAGTTATGGATAGGTTTAGTTCAGGGTTAAGTTTTGGTTTAGGGTTAGGATTAGGGTTAGGTTTAGGGCTAGGATTAGTGTTAGCATTAGGGTTAGGTGTAGATTAGGGTTAGGGTTTAAGTTTAGGTTTATGATTAATTATAGGGCTTGTGTTAGGGATAGGGTTAGGGTTAGGTTTAGTGTTTAGGGTCAGTGTTAGGTGTAGGGTTTTGTGTAAGGGATAGTGTTAAAATTAAGGTTAGGCTTAGGGTTAGGGTTAGGCTTATTTTTGGGTTAGATTTAAGGTTAGTGTTAGGGTTAAATTTAGGGTTTGGTGTAGAATTAGGGTTAGGGTTAGTGTTAGTGTTAGGTTTAGGGTTAGGGTTCGGTTTAGGGTTTGGGTTTGGGTAAGGGTAAGGTTTAGGGTTAAGGTTAGGTTTAGGGTTAGGGGTAGGTTTAGGGTAAGGGTTAGTCTTAGGGTTAGGGTTAGGGTTAGGTTTGTGTTAGGGTTTAGGTTTAGGTTTAGGGTTACATTTTCAGTTAGGGTTAGGGTTAGGTTTAGGGTTTAGAGTTAGTGTTAGGGTTAGGGTTAGGGTTTGGTTTATGGTAAGGGTTATGGTTTGGTTTAGGGTTTGGTTAGGGTTAGGGTTATGGTCATCATTAGGTTTAGGGTTAGGGTTTTGGTTTATGGTTAGATTTAGTGTTTGGGGTAGGTTTAGGGTTAGGTTTAAGTTAGGTTTAGGGTTAGGTTTAAAGTTAGGACTATGATTTAGGGTTAAGATTAGGATTAAGGTTGGGTTAGGGTTAGGGTTTGGGTTGGAGTTAAGTTAAGGGTTAGGATTTATAGTTAAGGTTAGTTTAAGGATTAGGGTAAGGGTTAGGTTGAGGGTTAGGGTTAGAGTTAGGGTTAAGCTAGGTTTAGGCTTTTGGCTTAGTGTTAGTGTTAGGGTTAGGGTTAGAGTTAGGCTTACGGTTAGGGTTAGGTTTAGGGTTAGGGTTAGGTGAGGGTTAGGGTTACTGTTAGGGTTAGTGTTATAGTTAGGGTTAGGGTTAGGGTTAGGGTTAGGCGAGGGTTAGGGTTAGTGTTAGAGATTGGTTTAGGATTAGGGTTAGGTTCAGGGTAAGGATTTGGGTTAGCATTAGGGTTAGAGATTGCTAGGTTAGGGTTAGGTACGCCTTAGGGTTAGGGTTACAGTTAGGGTTAGCGTTGTTTTCCGGTTAGATTTTGGTTTAGGTTTAGCGTTAGGGTTAGTGTTAGGGTCAGTTTATGATTAGGTTTTGGTTTAGGGTTAGATTGAGGGTTAGGGTTCAGGTTAGGGTTAGGTTTAGGGTTAGGTTACAGTTAGGGATTATATTTAAGATTATGCTTAGGCTTAGGGTTATGGTTAGGATTTGGGTATAGAGTAATGGTTAGTTTAAGTTTAGGTTTAGGGTTAGAGTTAGGATTAGGGTTTAAGGTTAGGTTTAGTTTTAGGCCTATGGTTAGGGTTAGGGGTAGGGGTAGGCTTACATTTAGGGTTAGGTTTAGGTTAGAGTTAGGTTTAGGCTTAGGGTCAGACTTATGGTTAGGGTTAGGTTTAGGGTTACAGTTTAGTGTTAGGGTTAGCGTTAGTGTTAAGGTTAGGTTAAGGTTAGGTTTAAGGTTAGGCTTAGGGTTAGGGTTTGGGTTAGGGTTTGTGTTTATAGTTAGGGTTAGGGTTAGGGTTAGGGATAGGGTTAGGTTAGGGTGAGGTATTGGGTTCGGGTTAGGGATAGGGATAAGGTTAGGATTTAGAAATAGGGTTAGTGCTATGGTTAGGTTTAGATTTAGGTTAGGGTTAGGGTTTGGGTTAGGGTATGGGTTAGGTAAAGGGTTAGGGTTAGGGATAGGGTTAGTGTTATGTTAGGGTTAGGTTTTGGTTAGTGATATGGGTAGGGTTAGGTTTATGGTTAGGGTTAGGTTAGGGATTGGGTTTAGGGTTAGTGTTAGGTTTAGGGCCAGTGAAAGGCTTACAGTTAGTGTTAGTGTTAGGGTTAGATTTAGGTTAGGGTTAGGGTTAGGGTTAGGTGTTTGGTTAGATTTAGGTTTGCGTTAGGGTTTAGGGTTAGGGTAAGTTTAGGGTTAGTGTTAGGTTAAGGTTTTGGTTTGGTTATGGGTTAGGTTTAGCATTAGTGCTTGCTTTAGGTTAGCATTAGGCTTAGGGTTTGGTAGGGATATGGGTAAGGGTTAGGGTTATATTTAGGGTTAGGTTTACGGTTAGTGTTAGGTTAGGATTCGGGTTAGGTATGTGTTAGGTTTGAGGTTAGTATTAAGGTTACTGTGAGGGTTAGGTTTAGGGTTTAATTTTCGGGTTAGAGTAAGGGTTGAGGTTAGGTTTAAGTTTAGGGTTCTGTGTTAGGGTTAGGGTTAGGGTTTGATTTAGGGTTAGGGTTAGGTTAGGGTTAGGATTAGGGTTAGGGTTAGGGGTTAGGGTTAGGGTTAGGGAAATGGTTTGTCTAAGGGTTAGGTTTAGGGTTAGGGTTAGGTTAGGGTTTGGGTTAGGGTTAGGGTTTGGTTTCGGTTTTGGTTTCGGTTTCGGGTTAGGGTTAGTTTTAGGATCGTGTTAGGGTTTGGTTTAGGTTCAGGGTTAGGGTTAAGGTTAGGGTTGGTTTAGGTTTAAGGTTAGAATTAGGGCTACAGTTAGGGTTAGGGTTTAGGTTTAGGATTAGTGTAAGTGTTTTGATTAGGTTTAGGTTTAGGGTTTTGTGTTAGGGTTAGGGAAAGGTTTAGGTTTAGGTTTTGAGTTATAGTTACTTTAGTTTTAGGGTTAAGGTTAGGGTTGGTTAGAGTAAGGGTTTGGGTTAGGGTTAGGGTTAGGTTTTGGTTGGGTTTAGGGTTAGGATTAAGGTAAGGGTTAGTGTTAGTTTAGGTTTGATTTAGGGTTAGGTTTAGGGTTTGGGTGAGAGTTAGGTTTTGGTTGTGTTCAGGGTTATAGTTAGGGTTAAGGTTAGGGTTAGGTTCGTGTTAGGGTTTGGTTTAGGGTTAGGGTAAGGGTTAGAGTTAGGGTTGGGTGAGGTAAAAGTTAGTGTTAGGGTTGCGCTTAGGGTTAGGTTTAGGGTTTAGGTTTAGGGTTACTGTACGTGTTGAGGTTAGGGTTAGGTTTAGGGTTTTGTGTTAGGGTTTGTGTTATGGTTAGGGTTAGTTTTAGGGTTAGGGTTAGGTTAGTGTTTGGGTTTTTTTAGTGATATGGGTAGGGTTAGGTTTATTGTTAGGGTTAGATTAGGGCTTGGGTGTAGGGTTAATGTTTGGTTTAGGATTAGGGTTAGGTTGCAGTTAGTGTTAGGGTTAGGTTAGGATTAGGGTTAGGGTTATGGTTAGGGTTAGGTTTAGAGTTGCGTTTAGTTTAGGGTTAAGGTTGGTTAGAGTAAGTGTTTGGGTTAGGGTTAGGGTAAGGATTAGGGTTGGGTAAGGGTTTAGGTTTAGGGTTAGTGTTTGGGTTAGGTTAGGGGTGAGATAGGAATTTTGTTAGGGTTAGGTTTACATTTAGGATGAGGGTTATCTTAGGGTTAGGGTTTGGTTTAGGGTTAGCATTAGGGTTATGGTAAGCGTTAGGTTTAGGGTTTGGTAGGGTTAGGGTAAAGGGTAAGGGTTAAATTTAGGTTTAGGGTTAGGGTTAGGGATAGGTTAAGATTAGGGTTTAGGTTTAGGGTTAGGGTAAGGATTAGGTTAGGGTTACGGTTAATGTTAGGGTTAGGGTTTAGGTTTACAGTTAGGGTTAATGTAAGGGTTAGTGTTAGTTTAGGTTTAGGGTTTGGTTTAGGGTTAGTTTTAGGGTTTGAGTTAGAGTTAGGTTTGGATTAGGTTCAGGGTTAAGGTTATGGTTTGGGTTAGGGTTTGGTTAGTGATATGGTTCAGGTTAGGTTTATGGTTCGGGTTAGATTAGGTTTACGGAATAGGGTTTATATTTGCATTAGGGTTAGGGTTAGGTTACCGTTAGTGTTAGGGTTAGGATTGGGTTAGGTTTAGGCTTAGGGTTATGGTTAGGATTAGAGTTATGGTTAGTTTAAGGTTAGGGTTAGTGTTAGGGTTGGTTTGAGTAAGGGTTTGGGTTAGGATTAGGGTTAGGGTTTATGTTTAGGGTTAGTGTTATGGTTATGTTAGGGGTGAGTAATGGATTTGGTTAGAGTTTGGTTTAGGGTTATAGTGAGGGTTAGGTTAGGGTTGGGTTTGATTTAGTGTTAGTGTTAGGGTTAGGGTAAGCTTTAAGTTTAGGGTTTGGTAGGGTTAGGGTTAAGGGTAAGTGTTACGTTTAGGGTTAGGTTTAGGGGAAGGGATAGGTTAGGGTTAAGGTTTTTGTTTAGGGTCAGGGTTAGGGTTAAGTTTAGGATACAGTTAGGGTTAGGGTTAATGTTAGGGTTAGTGTTAGGGATTGGGTTTAGGTTTAGGGTTAGGGTTAAGGTAAGTGTTAGTGTTAGTTCAGGTTTAGGGTTTGGTTTAGGGTTAGGTTTACGGTTTGGTTTAGAGTTAGGTTTGGATTGGGTTCAGGGTTAGGGTTAGGATTAGGGTTAGGGTTAGTTTCATGTTGGGGTTTGGTTTAGGGTTAGGGTTAGTTTCAGGGTAAGGGTAAGGTTAGGGTTAGGGTTTGGTTTAGGGTTAGGTTTAGGGTTAGTTAAGGGTTATGGTTAAGGTTAGGTATAGGGTTAAGTTCTGGTAAGTGTTAGGGTTAGGGATATG
>JAQZBX010078591.1:0-14098 GCA_029593785.1 Cabassous unicinctus
ACAATACATACCAATATTTGTAAAATGATATATAAATACATATGCATATATGTGCATTTGTTTACATAAATGTTATTTGTTTTATATATATATATATATATATATATATTTATTAAAGTTGCTTAGGTTACCTAAATATTACTCAGAAATTACAGGGATTCCCATGTTCCCCAACTCCCACACCTCCAACAATATCCCACACCACCATCCCTCATCCATGTGGCACAACACCCGCAATGGATATATACATCCTGGGGCCTTGCCACTGAGCATAGACCACTGTTCACATCATAGACCACACCCTCTCCCACAGAGTTCTGCATGGTATATGCTGATGGAAAATGACCTACATCCATCGCCGCCACGCCACTCAGGACAAACCCCCAAGTCCTAATAAGCCCCTGTATTTCAACTGCCCCTGACCTCCCTGCCCCTAAAACGTCCAGTGGCCACCAGCTCCACCTCACTGTTACAATTTCTTTCATTGATTGAAACACAATATATCTACAACAGAACACCACCAAGTCCACTCTAGTCCACAGCTCCTCCCCCAATCCTGAGGGGACTGTGATGGTGATGTCCACTCCACCTCCAAGTGAGAGAGGGCAACATATTCTTAAACAAACCATCAGTGTGCCAAAATGAAGTTAAAAGGAAAATCAGTAAATATCTCAAGAAGAATGAAAACAAGAACACAACATAGAAAAATTTAGGAGAGGAAGTGAAGGAAGAGCTGAGAGTGAAATTTATACCTCTGAAAACCAACATTAAAAAAGAAGAAAGAGTTAATATCAAAGACCTAACCACACAGCTAGAGGAACTGAAAAGAAAAGCAAACTAATCCCAAAGCAAGCAGCAGAAAATAAATAACAAGGATTAGAGCAGAAATAAATGAAATTGAGAACAAAAAGCAACAGACATTCAACAAAAGCAAAAGTTGATTCTTTGAGAACATCAATAAAATTGACAAAACCTTAAACAGAAAGACAGCAAAAAAAGAAGAGAGAAGATACAAATAATTTCAATCAGAATTGAGAGGTAAGGCGTTACTACTGTCCCCACAGAAACAAAAAGAATCAGAAGAAGATATTATGAACAACGGAATGCAAACAAATTAGATAACTTAGATGAATTAAAAAATTACCTAGAATTACATGAACAATCTAAAATGAATCTAGATGAAATAGAATACCACAACAGATGTATCATAATTGAATATATTGAATTAGTCATCAAAAACCTACCAAAAAAGAAAAACCCAGAAAGAGATTGATTCGCAGGTGAATTCTACCTATCATTCCAAGAAGAATTAATGCCAATAGTGCACAAACTCTTCTAAAAAATTGAACAGGATAGAATACTACCTAACTCATTTGATGAGGCCAACATCATCTATTATCAAAGCTAGATTAAGATTATAAGAAGATAATAATCCCTAGGTGTTAGGAAGGGTCAACCCTGGAAATTATGTCCCATGCCAGGGAGAAGGTAGTGAGATTATATACTGAGTTTTCCTTGGAGAAGGACACATTTGAGCAACAAAGAGGCTTTCAGGTGGTAACTCTTAGAATATATATAATATTAGGCTAAGTTTCAATTTCACAGGAAGAAGGTTCATAAGTACAAGCATCAATATCAAGGGCATGTCATATTGGTCTGTCCTCCTTTTCTAGGCACTGCCCTTGTAATCTAGGGATTATTGTCATTCTATTAGAGAATGTAGCAGGACTCCCAAGGATGAGAATTCAACATTCTTTTTGTTATTGTGTGGTTCTCCACCTACTGAGACAACAACCCATGAAAACTTGAACACATTCATATTCCATAGAGTCATGGCCCAGGTGCACCCCTTCTCCCACATTCCCCAACCACTGACACTCTGCACCAGTGATCTTTCCCTGCCATAGTTATGACTCTTCTGCAATCCAAACCTCCCCCAAAATAATGCCAAAAATAAATAAATAAATAGAAGTAATAAACAATAAAAATAAAAATTGAAATAAAATATTTTTTTGCATTTTGTCTTTCCTCCCCATAAGATATATTAACTTTAATGTACAGTGAAAATATTTTCTGTATGCTTCCCCAGTTTCTTATTTTTTTCACTTTACTTCAATGAAAACTTTGTTTACTGAAGAGTCATTTAGAAAATATAGTGGATTCCCATATACCTCACCCTTCCCACTCTCTCATTTTCCCTTATTAATAGCATTTTATATGAGTATGGTACATTTCTTAAAATTGATGCACAAATATTGAAACATTACCACCAACCATGATCAATGGTTTACATTATGGTTCACATTCTGTACTGCACACTTTTATAGGTTCTAACAAAATGTATAATGGCCTGTATATTTCATTGCAAGATCATGCAGAGTAATTCCAATGCTCTAGAAATGTGGTATAAGGAATTAAATCTTGATTCATGTGACAACATAGATCATTCTTGAAAACATTATGTTGAATAAAATAAGCCAGGCACAAAAGAACAAATATTATATGATTTCACTGTTATGAACTCTGTATAATAGACAAATGCATTGAATTAGAGAAGTATATAGAATACCAGGAACAAGATTTGTGTTAGGGAATGGGGAATTGATGCTTAACTTGTACACCTTTTAATAAAGGCTGATGGTAAAGGTTTGGAAATGGATGGAAGTGATGTCACCCCTTTATAGTGAATATACTCAACAGCACTTAACCTTATAGATGAATGTGGTTAAGAGGAGAAACTTAGGATGCATAGTTTACTATAATAAAATTTGAAGGACAAAACAAATGATTGTACAATACAGTGACCCCTAGTGTAGAATAAGATCTATAGTAACTGTACAAGTATAAGAATATTCTTTCATGAATAATAACACATATATTTTACTAATTCAAGGTGGTAATAATAGGTTATTGTATGGGAAAAATAGACCTAATGTAAATAATGGATGATAGATGAAAGTATTTTAATGATTTTTCATCAGCAGTAACAAGGTAAATACTGTTAAAATGGTACAATTATTTTTTTTTAAAGTGCTATCATCAATGGTAATGTATGTTCCAAACCAATGGAAGGTGTTGATGGTGGGGTGGTGAGCGAAACTCCTATATTTTTTGCATGATTGTTTTGTAAAACACAACTTCTCTAATATAAAATAAATAACTGTAATGAAAACAACAAAATTTGTTGCTACCAGCAAAATTTGCAATTCAAGTCAAAATTAGAAGTTTAGAAAACGTGTCATTCACATAAGATTAACACCTTTCCAATACTTAAAAACCATTCTGACAGATTTAATGATGATATTAATAAATGTGATTTATTTTGGTCTTCTGTAATTAGGTATATCATATTTGGAAGATATGCATTACCCTCTGAACCAAAATTATCCAGATAAATATGGCATGATATTATAAAATCATGCATGCATAAATGATAGATTCAAATTCCCAAGAAGTTCAATGGTTTTAAATTTAATGGAATAGGCAAAAATAATTTATACGGTTTCAGATTCCAAGTTGCAACTATTCTTTAAGAAATCTCCACTTATGTTTTGATGAAGAATATTATTGTTGAGGAAGAATATTAATGATTATCTGAAAGTGTTAATCAAATACTCCTTTCCTTTCCTAAACATATTTCTAAGGAATTATTTTCTTATCAAAATAGTTTGCAACAGACAATGAAGAAAGAGATATGAGAGCTGAAATATCTCCAAGTAGGCAAGAATTAAAGACATTTTCAAAAGTGTAAGCCACTTCTTTCTTCTCAATAAATGTATTTTGGCTTTGGGAAGTAATATATATTTTAATGTATTATTACATAAATATATAAAGGATTTATTATATTAATAAAGTACATAATTATTTATTGCGTATCTTTTTAAAATTCTAGTACAGTAATTTTCAATAGATATAAGCCACATGATTATAAATTATTTAGGGTCTTCAATAATGTTTTGGTGTGTAAAGGGATCCTAAATCTAAAAATAGAAAAATTGAGAAAAAAGTATTTGTTTAAATTCTAATAAATAATGTGATTCAATATTTCAAGGAAGTTCAGATAGTATATTTTTTGTGTGTTGCCTACTGTTACTCTCTTTTGAGTGCTATACTTTTATGAAATTCGTAATACAGTGGCTTTATTAGATGCCTGAACCTCATCTTTTTCCTTGCTCTTCTCAAGATCCAAATCTGCCCAGTTCTTGTGTATTTTTGATGCACTCTGAATCCTGTCTGTATCAGTGAAATTTTCCAGCTTCTATCAAGCTGAGCAGTCCTTCAGATTTTTGCTTTTTTGGCCAAAATATACCTGCAGAGACTGAGAATATGGAGTGATGGTGAAAATACTTAAAGATCTGTGGTGGCTCTATGAAACCCATGGTGAGGATTCCCAGCTCTGTTGCACCCCAAATTTTCTTATATTGAGTAAAGGGGGCTTTCTGTTTTCATATATTCTACTTATTTCCTCTACTCAACAACTTTTCTTGTTGACATTTGTAAATGTGTTGAGATAATGTCAGGGTATGTGGAAACTTCTAATTTTGAGCATTCTTGGAGTTTCTTTCCCCTCCTATATTCTGATAGTCTTTTTATTGGCAGCTATTAATAAGAATTTTCAGAATAAAATTATTGGGGTGGTATCTCACATTCTGAGACATATTATTATTGGTAATATTCCATGGGCAAGGATTTCTTCAAAGCATTTTTGGTAAGAGATACATTCTGTGCCATATCTTTTCTCTTTTTAAAAAATTGCTTTCCTTTTCAATTCCATTCTAAACTGTATCTCATCTTTTTTTGTGTCGCAACTGATCCTAGGTCATTATTTTGTTATTGCTTTTAATTATAAAGCTATGATTTTCCTTCATGTCAAAATGTTAGTCCAAACCCTTAGAAAGTATAATATTTGGGTTGCATGATTTTATGGATAAATTATAGTGTAATTAAAGTTTATTTATAATCAGACTTAAATTAAAATGTATTAAATAATCAGTGAGCCACAAAAATTCTTTGAATACTTCTCTTTTGCTAAGTGTAGCCAGACATTGGTAAATTTGGTGCTAATAAACTCTATTACAAAGTTAACAAAGAGCTGAAGGAAAACTGGCCTCTCTGGAGGGTGAAATCACCATTTCCCTAGGGTATGACCCATATGGATCCTTCATGAAGAATAATCATGTTTATAAAGAATCTAGAAGAGAATTGTTCATACAATTAAGTGTAAATGTGAATGTTTGAGTAGTGATTACCTGATTTTACTCAGTGAAAAAAAGGCAAGATCACAGATTTTATAAAATCTTTATGAATTTTATAAAATAAATATTCATGTTACAGAAGATAAACTTGCTGCCTCATTTCACAAGTATTTTTAAATATTTTAATGCATGTGATTCTTTAAAACTGGCAATGAAAAGATAACTGAAAAAGTTGTGATCTTTCTCAAGATCATTAGCACATAATTCTTTTGCAAAATATTATAAATATGAAGTAATAAAGTCTGACTCTTTCTTATTCTGGTGTTTATTATAGGTAATGAGATTTAAAAATAGTACCTAATGCTCTGGATGTGAGGCATGGTTTGTTCTCAAAAGAATGATGATATTGATACAAAAAGTACTGAATAAATTTACCAGTGCAATAATTGAAATACTACTTAAGGCAGATTGTAAATGATAGCAAAGAAATTTAGAGGTAATATGAGTTACCCTAGGTTTTAATGGAAATCAATCATTGTAATAAACAATAATCCTCCAAATATCAATGTGTCAGATGAGATAGTCATTGAGGATTTTACCATTAAAAGAATGTGCACTAGCTGTAGCATGTTCAAACAAATGGGCTGATGCATATACTCTATTTCAGAATATGACTAGGATGACTATTTGCAAATGAAAAAAATAAGAAAATAATCATTGCATGTTACCAGGCAAAGCTTTAAAAAAATATTTTGCTGAAACAATATGAATGTGATAATAACTGATAGGTATATGGGTCCTGATTTCATTTAAACAATTTAATGAACTTAGGTTCCTTGATATTATTTATGTTGAAATTAACATTTATCAGCAGAGTTGGGAAAAGAAATGAAAGGGAAATACATGCATTCATTGATTTCAAAATATTCTCTTTTATCCATTTGCTCTATGTTGTATTCAGGTTAGAAGACATATATTCATTCCAATGTTTGCATTTTATTTGTAACTGATGTGGGTTTTCTTCATTTGTTCTTCTATCGTCTACTTATCATTTTATAATTTGATTACAGGGAGCCTTTCATATATTAGAAGACATGGAAAACCTCACCACCTTCATGGAATTCTTACTGATGGATTTCTCAACTTCCTGGGAACTCCAAGTCTTACAAGGTTGATGTTCTTAGTGATTTAACCTGGAGCCCTGACTGGAAATCTTTTAAATTTTATTGTCATTGTGACAGACCCAAGTCTTCATTCTCCAATGTATTTCTTTATAGGCAATTTATCCCTCATAGATTTTTGTTGCATTTCAGTTATAGTTCCCAAATTGATTGTGAATTCTCTGACAGGCAGTAAATTGCTTTCTCTCCCAGCTTGTGCTGCTCAGATTTTCCTGTATATTTTGTTTGTGTCCACAGAATTGGCCTTCCTTGTGGTGATGTCCTATGATCTCTATGTTACCATTTTCCACCCTCTTCACTATGGGCCCACCATCACCCCACTTCTGTGCACACAGGCAGCTGGTGGCTCATGGACAAGTGGGTTGGTCTATTCTGCTATCCACACAGGTAACCTGTTCAGCTTTCCCTTCACAAGGTCCAATGTAATTCATCAATATTTCTGTGATGTGCCTCACATTTTGAGAATCTCATCGTCAGATGCTCAGTTTTCTGAGTGTGTGGTCTTAGGTTTTAGTTCTTGTATTGTTTTAGTATGTTCTGCTTTTTTATTTAAGTCCTATATTGATATATTTTCAATGGTGCTTAGGATGTATTCCCAGAGTTCACCTGCTTCTTCTTCCAACCCTTCCCCAAGTTCCATGGATAGTCCAACCCAATCCCCTGATTACATGTCAGAGATTTAGACACATTTATAGTTTCCCTACACATGACTCTTCTGCCCTTTTAATTTGAACCTATAATTAGCACTACACTTGTTAAAAATTTGTCCCAGAGACTTAAATTTTTGGTCTGTTCATGTGCTTGTTGAGCTCTGAATCTCAGTACAGTTGTACCACCTACTTGCCAGTTCATTGGACTCACCCAGGACAAATAACAAGGAGATTATAATAGACATTCACCATCCCGAGGAATAGCGAGTGTCTGCAACTGCAAACGCGATAGTTCTGTCCATTTGTCTCATTGGATCTAAGTCCCCTTTCAATTATAAACATCACCATTTCAAAATCCTCAATATTGGGGAATGAACAATGGTCTAAAGTAGACTTATTATTATTCTATTATACACATTTTATTATTCTAGCAATGGAAGAACTTTTACATTTGATATAACAGCAGTGGCCACCAGAGGTTAGGAGGCTTGGGAGAGGGAAGAATAGGTGTAAAATGGGGGCATTTTGGGGAAACTGGAATTGTTCTACATAAATTGCAATGATAGATACACACTATTATACATTTTTCACAACTGATAAAATTGTGCAGGGCAGAGTGTAAACTCTAATGTAAACTATGGTTCATAGAAGGTAGCAATGCTTCAATATGTGTTCATCAGGTGTAACAAATGTGCCACACTAATGAAAGATGTTGTTAATGTGGGAAATTGCGGGAGGTGGAGGGAATGGGGCATATCAGAATACCCTTATTTTTTATGTAACCGTTATGTAATCTAAAGCTTCTGGAATAATAAAAACAATTTGAAAAGAACTAAATATAAAAGTCAAAACTATAATTATCTTAGAAACTAAGGATATCTAAAGGATGTCATGGTAGATAAAATTTCCCTGGGGATTGGCAGGTCTGTGGTTAAAACTACAATGGTGGGAATATTATTTTGGCAAATATGGCAGGAAAGGGTTACTGGTGTAGGGTTCCGGGTCTGAGGGGATATGTAGGATAGGGTGTCCCTGGAGCTTGCCTCTGTGGAATATGTAAGTGCTCATATTGTCATAGTGTGTTATCTCAGTGGGTGGAGACCCACATAATTAACAAAAACATATATTAGACTCCCATCCTAGGGAGTCCTGTTATGTTCTCAATTCGAGGGACAAGAATCTCTCGAGAACATATGCAGTGCCTAATAAAAGACAGACCAATATGTCAAACCCTCAATATTATTGCAGTCAACTACAAATATTATTCACCAAAAATTGAAACTTTGTGGTTACCATATGTTCTGAGGGTAGGGAGAGGGAAGAACAGAATAGATGGAACATAAGGCATTTTAAGGCATTAGAATTGTTCTGAATGATCTTGCAATAGTGGATACAGGTCATTTTAAATTTTCTCAAAATCTATAAAATTGTATTGTGCAAAATGTAAACCACAATGTAAACAACAGAATATGGTTAGTAGCAAATTTTCAATATTTGTACATCAATTATAGCAGACTTACCATCCATGTGTAAAATACTATTAATAGGGGAGATAGGCAAAGGGGAATGATTTGGTTATATGGGAATCCCCTGTATTTTCTGACTTTTTTGTAACCTAAAACTTCTTTGAAGATAAAATGAAAAAAAGAAGATACTGGGGTAATATATAAAAGAAATTGTCACTGTACATACAAGATAACAGATCTTACATTGATGAAAGACACAATGTATGAAGAATTTTTATTTCATTTTTTAATTTTTAATTTTTAAAAGTATTATTTTATTTTATTATTAATTTTATATGGTTATTTTTTTGCTTCAGTTTTGAGAGGTTTTGGATCAAGGAAGGGTCACAACTTTGGCAGGGTAGGATCAATGGTGTGGGGTGTCAGTGGTGGGGGAATGTGTGGGGAAGGTGCATCTGGGACATAACTCTAATGCATATGAATATGTGCAAGTGTTCATGGGGTGCTGTTTCATTGGGTGGACACCTACACAATAACTGAAAGAATATTAAATTCCTATCCTGGGGAGTCCTGCTACATTCTTTAATAAAATGGGAAGAATTCCCTGATTACATGAGCATTATCTAAGGAAGGAAGACAGACCATTACACCAGGTCCTTGATATTGATGATTGTACTTATGAACCTTTTCTCATGAAACTGAATCTCAGCCTAATACTATTTATTGCATAAGAATTCCCTCCTGAAAGATCCTTGTTGCTCAAATGTGGTCTCTCTCTAAGCCAAACTCTGCATATAAATGCACTACATTCCCCTTGGTGTGGGACATTACTCCCAGGGATGATCCTCCCTTGCACATATGGATTATTACCAAGTGACAGCTAGCAATGTATTTGGAAAAAGCCCTTGACCACAAGGAGGAAATATTAAATACAAATGAGTTTTTATGGCCAAGAGATTTCAAAGTGAAGTGGGATGTCATTCCAGAGGTTACGAGTATGTACATATCAGCAGGATCTCATTGACTGCCACAGTAAATAGGACCTCAAACAGTGGGGCTCCTGAGGGCTCTAGAGATATCTAGACATTATAAGCAGGGCAGAGAATTTCAGGAATTAAGCAACCAGTCAGTGGGCCTTTCTTTGGAATTTATGCCCTCATATTTAATTATTAATCTGTATGTAGTTGAGTGTATAAGGTGAGATACAGGAAGAAAATTTGATTTTGACGAATATGATTGCCCAACTATCCAAGCACTATTTACTCCTAAGTTTGTATTATTGTCATTTTACTACCACATATTACTTCTTTCATATAAGCATTCCTATAGAAAAATGTCTATAGCTTTACATTTTATTATTTTGCATATGATGGTATTTTTATTTTTTAAGTATTTAGATTACATAAATGTTACATAAAAATAAAGGATATTCCCATATGCCCTGTTTCCTACACCTTTCATATTTTCCCACATTAACAACATCTTTCATTAGTGTGGTACATTTATTACAATTAATGAAAACATTTAAGAACATTGCCACTAAGTATGGATTATAGCTTACATTGTAGTTTACACTCTCTTCTGAAAAATTTTGTAGGTTATGGCAAGATATGTAATGGCTTTTATCTGTCATTGTAATGTCATTCAGGAAAATTCCAAAGTCCCCAAAATGCCCCTATATTACACCTGTATTACTTTTTACCTGCCCTCATAACCTCTATTGGCCACTGCCTCCACATGAATGATATAATTTCTTCCATTGCTAGAATCACAATAAGTCTATAGCAGAACACCAGTCTCAGTCTACTTTAGTCCATAGTTCATTCCCCAATCATGAGGATTCTGGAATGATGATGACCACTCCCCCTCTAATTGTGAGGGGACTTTGATTCCATGGGACAGATGGATGGGACTCTCTTGCCTGCAGTTATAGACACTCTCGGTTCCTTGGGATGGTCTTTGTCCATCATCATCTCTTTGTGAGTTGTTCTGTGTGAGACCAATGAACTGGAGATTAGGCATTGCAACTTGGTTGAGAGACAGGGCCCAGCTGGCACAAGGACAGCCCAGAGATTAAAGTCTCTTGGACACATACCTACCAACTTCAGCACCAACTATAGGTTCAAATAAAAGGGACAGAAAAGCCATGAGTAGAAAAGTCACATCTGAGTCCAACTCTGAGTCACACTTGGGAGCACAAACTCCAAAGTAGAGCCACAGGCAAGGCACCAAACTCTGGAGCTATCTGCCATGGCTATAGGACCTGGTGTCTCCAGAGCCCTCAGGATCCCCACTATATGGGGTAATATCTACCTTGGCCAGCTATGAGATCCTGCTGAGACATGCATAAGCATTACCTCTCTTATGTCCTCCTGACTCACTTTGAAGTTTCTTAGCCATATATAATCAATTGTCTTTACCTTTCCCCCCTTATTTTCAAGGTCTTTTTCCAGTTGTGGCAAATTCGAATAACAGGAAAATGAAACAATATCGATAGGTTTAAGCACAAGAAATAAAATACACAATGACTTAGAGAAACTAAAACGAAAATAATGTTAAATAATGAGGTATTAAAAAATGAAAAACATTAAAAAAATAAAATAAAAAAGTAAAAGAAAATTATTTTCTTGACGTTTTACCTTTCATCACTTTAATATCATTTGTCCTGTATGTACAGTGGCATTTTCTTTCATTTCTTCCCCAGTGTCTTACTTTTTTTTTTATACCATCTTCAAAGAAGTTTTATGTCACAGTAAGATTACATACATAATATAGGGGAATCCCATATACCAAACATCTTCCCCTTTTCCACCTTCCCTAGTAATAATCTTTTTATATGTGGATGGCTCATTTGTTACAAGTGATGTATAAATATGGAAAAATAGCTGCCAACCATGGTCAATGGTTTACATTATGGTTTACATTTTAGATCATACACTTTTATAAGTTTTGATGAAATTTAACAAGGCCTGTATCCATCATTGCATGATCATGCAGAACACTTCCATTGCCCCCAAATACTCTCTCTTCAATCTCTTCTATTCCTCCCTCCCACTCCTCTCATGGCCCATGGACACCACCAGGTTCACTCTGAGAAGGACAAGATTCTTAGATACCTGCAACAACACTGAGGGCTGGACACATTAATCTATCCTCCCCTACAAGGAACTGCCCTTGCTCTCGAGAGACACACACTCCCTCTGTTTTAGAACATATCTGGCCTCCCCAGCATGGGAGTCCAACTCCTTCCCACACATTATGTGGATCTCCCCCTACTGATATGGCACACAATGACAAAATGATCACTCACACATTCTCTAGAAGACTGCCCCAGGTTTGCCATGTCCCAAATGTGCCCCCCCCCACTCAACACCTTAAACCAGTAACACTTCCTTGTTATATTGCCTAAAGAGTTTTCTAAACATTGTGTTTTCACCCACGTACACACCTATTCCCAGTATTCACCATTCCCTCCCCAACCCTCCTCCAGTTCCTTGGACCATCCAACCCTTCCTCCCCACCCTACACCCTTTCAAGCTCACACTGCCCAACCCAATACAATTCCTACATCCCTGTCATATCTCTTCACTGCACAGCTACTCAATTCCACCTTATCATAGAATCCAACCCTATGGATGTTGGCTCACAACCTTCTTCTCACTTCCTATTTTCTGTAAACCTCTCCTCCAGACTCTACCTCTCTGAGTCAGCTTGATTTGCTTAATTCGTATACGATATGTCATGTAATATTTGTCCTTCATTGCCTGGCTTTCTTCATTCAACACAAGGTCCTCAAGATTCATCCATGTTATCCCATGTGTTACTACTGTATTCCTTCTTACAACTGAGTAATATTCCATTGTATGTATATACCATATTTTGTTTATCCATTCTTCTGTTGATGGGCATTTGGGTTGATTCCAACTTTTGCCAATAGTGAATAATGCCACTATGAACATTGGTGTGCATATATCTGTTTGTGTCCTTGCTTTCAGTTCTTCTGTGTAGATAGCCAACAGTGGAATTGCTGAGTCATATGGCAGATATGTTAGTAAGTTAGACTATAGTAAGTTTTGTGAGGAAATGCCAAACTGTCCTCCAAAATGCCTGGAACATTCTACATTCCCACCAGCAATGGATGAGTATTCCCATTCCTCCACATCCTCTCCAACACTTGTAGTCTTCTGTTGTTTTTTTTTTCATGGCAGCCTGTCTAATGGGTGTAAGATGCTATCTCACTGTAGTTTTCTTTTTCTTTTTTTAAAGATTTATTATGTTTTTATTTATTTTTTATCCATTTTAACCCCTGTCCCTCCCTTTTTCTGATGTTTTGGTGTTCATTTGCTGGGCAATTCTCTGTGCCCTTTTCCTGCCATCTCTTTTCATCCTTCTCCTCCTGTTTTCACCAGGATTCGATTGTGGGAACCTCTGATGTTGGAAAGAGGTTTATGCCACCTGCCCCACCTCACTTCCTGTTTTTTTGGTGCATCTCATCTTGGCTTTCCCTTGTGTCACTCTCCTGTTACATCATCATCTTGCTGTGTGTGGTGCACCCACACATTGGGCTTGATGGTGCACCCATGTTTGGGGCCTGGGGGTGGGGCCTGGAGGCACACCCACTTGTGGGGCCTGATGGCATACCTGTACACAGGGCCTGGTGGCATACCCAGTTGTGGAGCCTGGTGGCATGCCCACTTGCAGGACCTGATGGCACACCTGCTCACAGTGACTGGTGGCTCATGAGCCTTCTATATTTTTCCTTTTTTATTTTACCAGGAGGTCCCGGGGATCAAACCCAGGTCCCTCCATATGGGACACAGTCATTTGAGCCACTTTCATGCCCCTCATTGTAGATTTGATTTGCATTTCCCTAATAGCTAATGATGTTGAACATCTTCTCCTGTGCTTTTTAGCCATTTATATTTCTTCTTTGGAGAAGTGTCTATTCAAATCACTTGCCCATTTTTTAAATGGTTTTTTATTTTTAATTTTGAGATATAGGATTTCTTTATATATGCTGGATATTAGGCTCCTATAAGATATATGGTAACCAAATATTTTCTTCCATTTGTCAGGCCATCTTTTCTGTTTCTTGACAAACTCCTTTGAGGTGCAAAAGGTTTTAATATTGAGGAGATCCCATTTATCTATTTTTTCTTTTGCTGCTCGTGCTTTGGATGTGAAGTTCATGAAATCATTTCCAATTACAATATCCTGTAGATGTTTCCTTACATTATCTTCCAAGGTCTTTATGGTCTTGGCTGTTATATTTAGTTCTTTGATACATCTTGAGTTGATTTTTGTATAAGGTGTGAGATGGTGTTCCTCTCTCATTCTTTTGGATATGGATATCCAGGTCTCGAAGCACCAATTGTTGAAGAGGCCATTCTCTGCCAGTTGAGTGGCCTTGGTGGTCTTGTTGAATATCAGATGGCTGTATATGTGAGGATCTATATCAGAGTTCTCAATTCGGTTCCATTGGTCAGAATGTCTCTCCTTGTGCCCACGCCACACACATACAAATTAATTTGCATAAATTTTATTAGTATAAATTATAGTGTCCTAATTTCCCAACTCTCATGACAAATACCACACCATATTTGTGG
>JAQZBX010078592.1:0-14098 GCA_029593785.1 Cabassous unicinctus
CCATAGTGATCAACTATTATAAACTATTGAGAAATCAAATGTGAAACTTAGCATGAATGAGTACAAAATATATATTTTTTAAAAATAGGAATGATTGGCATTTAAAATAAAATTAGCTTAGTGATTTTAAAAATTCTTAATAAAAAGTAATTGCCAAAATATGTCTGAAAAATATTTAATTTGTTTGCCAAATATAAATTTGGTATAACTCAACTTTGGATATTTTATAATGGAAATTCATACATATTGCATGATTCTAATGATTTGACACTTTAAAAACTTCCCTACATTCATTAATATTAAAATATTATATAGTAGTTATCACTGTTGTACACATTTTTAGATGAGAAAAAGGGCATGGAAAATTCAGTAACTTATCCAGACTCTCAATGATTAAGTATTTTTGGTACTGTGATTCTATCAAGGTTGGTTGGGTTCAGAGTTCATGCTCATAACACTATATTTATACTTGCATTTATTTTCAGAAAAAAAAATCTATTTATGTAAAACAGAGAGTTTAAACTCTTCCTTTACTTTTCTTTTATATCCAATATTATTTAGTATGAATGCTGTATCAGAAATAAAAATCTTAGATGCATTAAAATTATAGGGAATACATTACTATTAATTTTCAGAAGATAGGTTTTTTAACAGATTATATAATCAAAATTTTTCCAAAAATTTTATTATCAATATATATTTACTGCTTGATGGCTTGATTCCATCAATTCCATATTTGCATTTCTACAAAATATGGTATTACTTAGGTTATGCCTACCTTGTATGTAAATGTCCTTGCATAACCCTCTAAAAATATTCTAATTTTTGAGATAAAATAAAATGCACTAAATTTGAGATAAATACTTACTATGAGTCAAACTTGGGGAAAAATTTCTTCCAGCATTATCTGTCTAGAAATTTGTCAGCCTCAAGTTTTTCTCACAAGTAAAATATGTAAACAATTTAAGGAGAGTGAAATTCCTGTGATATGATTTTTTTTTCCTTTGAGATAACTAATGTTTAATTTCTATGCATGTACATAGAAAGACAGAGACAGAGGGAGAGAGAGAGAATGAGAGAGAGAAAAGTAAAATAAATCAACATAAAATTTTGTTTTCAGTCCTGCTCAAATAGAAAGTTCACCTGGAAATTATTTTTTCCCAAGTATATCAGGACCTTCTGTGAACATAAGCAGAGCAGTGTATCCCTTGCCTTTCATCCTGATAATGCCAGGGCATCTCTTATATTTATGATTGCTCATAAAGCAACATTTAGTCTTCTCTGTGAACAATTTCCAAGGAAGATTGCTTGGCATCTTGCCAAGGATAAAGGTTTAGAACTAATGCATCCATGTTAGATTTATAACCGACAATTGACTTCACCTTAGAAGTCACATAATGTTGAGCAGCATTTTTCATATTCTCTTATGACACTCTAATTTATAACTGGGTAAAACTGTAGGTCATTTCTAGAGAAATAATTAATTGCTCTGTGGCTAAAAGGCAAGATTATTAAACACCAAGAACAGGACAGCACATTTTTTCCAATGACAATACCATAAAATTAACCATCGTTCATTATACCAATATTATTACACAAAAAAAAATGAAAAAAATAATGTATTTAGCCACCACAAACTTGAGTACAATATGTTTTATTATTTTAGTTTTTTAGCTTTTATTATAATAAGAGAAACATGTTAGACCAATATAAAAATCAGTGCTAAGATGACAAAAATTTTATAATTATGTTAATGGCCAAAAGCTTATGTCCTCTATATGCAAAGATGTGAAATGAATTCCTGTGAATCTTTCATTAGTTAACAATAATTAAATCAATTTTCATGTAGGTTCTTGGAAGAAATACTCTTTATACTGTATAATTTCCACAGAAAAAATTTTATATGTATCAAAATATTAGAAACTTATATTTCATGTATTAGGTAAAGCTTTGCATGTACAATTCTTCAATTCACCAAAAATTATGTGACTGAGAAAAGTTTGTTTGGTGATTAAAAGCCAGCATCAATTCATGTCAAAGTTGGTCAACTTGGGGTTTATGATGTAGATGCCACCTAAATAAGATCTGCCTACTCCTTGGAAAATAACCATAAGGAGGTCTTTTTTTCCAGCATTGCAGTAATTTTTTATAGATATGAGGTGTGCTATCACATAATAGAAATAATAGTTGAGGAAATAATAATTCATAAAACTTTTTATGACTAATCATTTGTTTGGTTGTATTGTTGAGACTCTAATATAACACCTCTAATATTTTTAATATTTGGCAGATCAGGAGTAAGAAACAAAAAGGAAACAAGACTTATTTATCCTTTATTTCAACAGAATTATATATTTATATCTAAAAATTAATCAATGTCATTTATTAATAATATTCTATCCCTCTTTAATGATTTGTATTTTTTTACATTTTGAAGCTCTACTTAGGAATGTTATAGTTTTCTGAAAAATGACCTCCACTGTTATACTATGGTATCCTTCATATCTCTGTAATACAGAGGTCTAATTTTCTAATAGCATTATTTTATACAGGTTTATTTATTTGTTTTTATTTATAGGGATAACATTTTACATCTTTTACTGTTCATATTTTTTAAAGTTTTTTCTTTATTCAAAATGTGGTTTACAGAACAATCGTATATAAAATACAAGATTCCAATATACCGCCCATCATCAAAAATTTGTATTGTGAAACATTCATTACAATTGATAATGGCATGTTTTAAGTATTGTATTAACTAAATTTCAAGTATTTTCTTATGTTTCAGAGCATAGAATATTTCTACAGACAATTTTTTTAAAAATTTGTTCTCTTAATCATCATACAATCTAACATTTTCCCTTTTTAATGAAATTCAGGTATCTATTTCTGATTATTCATTGCCTCTGTATAGAAACACAACTCTGTATAAAAACACAACTTTGTATAGAAACAAAACTGTACCCTGTCACTTTGGTAAATTCAATCTGGAAATTATGCAGTATAAACAGTATTTCTTCCATAAGTCTACATGAAAATTGATTGAAAGATTCACAGGAATTCATTTCACATGGCTGTATAAAAAGGAATTGTGTTTTTGGCTATAATGTAATTATAAAATCTTTCCCCATCTCAGCACTGATTTTATAGTTGTCTAACATGTTTCTCTTATTATAATAAAAACCAATAAACTGAAATAATAAAACATATTGCACTTAAGTTTGTGGTGGCTAAATATGTTTCTTTCTTTTTTTGGTATAATATTTGTATAATGAACGATGGTTAATTTTATGATAGTGTCAATTGAAAAAATGTGAATATTATCCAGCCAAAAGAGGTTCCAGGATCCATGAATGGATCCAGAGGTCCCTGGAGAGGGCATAAAGAAGGATGCCAAGAGCATCTATGCTGACTCCTCAAAGCTGAGCTTCCCTGACATCTCCAGACAACACAGCCCTTCAACTAACTTCCCCAAAAGCCCAGGGGGCTCAGAATCTTTAAGTTTCCATCATTTCTCCCAATCTCTTGTCCAGTTTGAAAAAATATCAGCTGCCACCCCTAGCAGGGCAGGCTGAAACAATGGCTGCCACTGCCTTTATCAGAGGCATGTTGAAATAATGGCTGTCCTTCAAAAACAGGCCCCAGTAGATCCAAATTCACTAACCAAATGCTGAGAGCATTAATCCACAATAGCCACATCTCGTCTTGGGGAAAAGGAATTTTTCATCCTTTTCTGTCACCAGCAAGCTAGTCAGCAGCTGTACTGCACTGTAACCTACCATGATAGAGAGGGATAGGCAGGAGTAGCCATGTCATTAAGTGCAGAATCTACTGCTCTTTATTGTAATTTAACAGCTTCTTCCTCCTGCACTTCCCTGGATGCTTAAAATTTTCTTCTTGCCTCTAGAGTTTCAAACTAGGAGTTCCTATCATTTCATTCCTGTTTAATTGTTTTGCTGGATGGTCTGATTCCTGGAGTTACCTGCTCCACTATATTCCCACTTCATCTGTTAAATATAGATATCATATGGTTGGGTCTTAATTTTTAATAAAGTTAGTTATGGGGAATTTAATCAGAGTACTTAGTCCACAGACATTTAAAATCATTATTTATGTGCAATTTTCTTTTTATATATATATTTGAAAATCTGATTCTTCACTTTTGACTTCATTTTGGATGATATCATATTAATATTAAAATTTGATCCTTATGTTGGATTTTTTTACCCTACTTCATTTCATTTTATGGCTAGTATGTTATCTAGGAAATAAAATTGCACGTGTTCTTTTTATTATTGTGATGGATTCTAGGCAACCAAATTGGCAGCATAAGACAGTTTAGGTTCTGTTCATCCAGAGAATATTTGAAAAAATATGTAAAAAGGCCAAACTATCTTCACCAAATTCCAGAAATCAATTAAATTATTGCAGTAACAGAGAGTCCTGAATCAAAAAATACAACTTGAAACTGTAGCACCAGCTGGCATCTACCATAACCTCTCTCTGGCACATTCTGGAGCCAACCTGAATTTTATTATGGGTACATGCCTCTGATTTAGATGGAGAAGAGCAAGCTTTATGTACTACTGGAGTGCATATATATTGCTTCCTGAAGGCCTGACACAGGATACCCATTGCTGTCTTGTTCTTCCCATATCTTGCCATGCAGACAGAAACAGGATGAAGACAATTGAAGCAGTGGAAGAGATAATCAATTCAATGTGGCCTGGGACAAGGGACTCCTGGCATTAGGACTACTAAAGGGTACTCTGAAGGGGTTACTTTCTATTTCATAGTGATAGGGGTGGCACTCTAATTCTAAAGAAAAAGTAAATTTATTAGAAAAGCAGAGACCTTACAGTATTGCCTCAGGTTGCTCTTAATAGGAAAGCTTGATTCTGAAGGACAGCACCCAAACAATACAAACCAATTTTCAAAAACAATGAAATGTTTTTGCATTGAATTTTTTGTTAGCTCCTGACAGTCCAAGAAATAGTTGTCAGATTAATATCTGGATACAAACTTTAGAAACATACAACTCATGACTTTATACCATAGTTTAAAAAATTAAAATACTCCCCGGGACCCGCCCGTGACATTTCGCACACGTGCGCGGAGGACGCTCCTGTGACTGGGGAGGTGGTGGTGGCGGGAGGGGGCGCTGGAGGGGGAGATGGGGCACCCACTTCCTCCTGCTCGCAGGCTCCCTGGCCTGGGACGGTCCTGGCGCCCCAGCCCTGGCACCGGCCCCGCCAGGAGCCCTGCCTCCCCGCCCGCGGCCCCGCTGCCGCTGGTCTACTAGGCCCTGCGGGCCCCCTCTCCAGCCCGCCCCCCATTTCTCCCAGAGCCAGGCTGGGTTCAGAAATTCCCTTACATCAGCAGGCAAAGCGAAGGCTGGATCTGGGAGAAAGTGGTAATCAGTACCTCTCAGATGGTTTAAAAAACCCCAAGGGCAAAGGAAGAACCGCATTACGAAGTCCAGATAGTCCAAAAACTCCAAAATCTCCCTCAGAAAAAACACGGTATGATATGTCACTTGGTCTACTCACCAAGAAGTTCATTCAGCTACTGAGCCAATCCCCCGATGGGGTCTTGGATTTAAACAAAGCTGCCGAGGTGCTTAAAGTGCAAAAGAGAAGAATCTATCATATCACCAATGTACTGGAAGGGATCTACCTCATTAAGAAGAAATCTAAAAACAACGTCCAGTGGATGGGCTACAGTCTGTCTGAGGATGGGAGCATGCTGGCCCAGGGCCAAGGCCTGTCCAAAGAAGTGACCAAGCTCAGCCAGGAAGAGAAGAAATTAGATGAGCTGATCCAAAGCTGCACCCTGGACCTCAAACTGTTAACCGGGTATTCAGAGAATAAAAGGTTAGCTTATGTTACATATCAAGATGTTCGAAAAATTTGTGGCTTTAAAGACCAAACTGTTATAGTTGTGAAATCCCCTCCAGAAACAAGACGTGAAGTGCCTGACCCAATAGAGAGCCTGCAAATACATTTGTCAAGTATTCAAGGACCCAATGGGGTTTATTTGTGTCCAGAAGAGACTGAAACACACAGTCCAATGACAACAACCAACCAAGACCACAATGGGAATAGCTCTAAACCCACTTCCAAAGACTTGGGTTCAACCAACTCAGGACATAGTGATTGCTCAATTTCTATGGCAAATCTTTTACCTTTGGCCTCCCCAGCCAACCTTTTACAGCAGACTTAGGATCAAATTCCTTCCAACCAAGAAGGACCCTTTGTGAACTTACTGCCTCCCCTGCTCCAAGAAGAATATCTGCTAAGCCTTGGGGAAGAAGAAGGCATCAGTGATCTCTTTGGTGCTTATGATTTGGAGAAGCCCCCACTGGTGGAAGACTTTATGTGTAGTTGATTGTGCTTTGTGTGAATTCTCCTTATAAACCAATATATATATATATATATATATTTTATCATGGAACCAGAACATCTATCATGCAGTGTTGTTCCTTCCTACCTTTTCCCTCCAAGATAGTATCATGAAGTAAACTACAGACTTCAGGACACAGCTGACATTATAATGAATTAAAAAATAAAATTGTCTAAATGTACATTTGCAGATTCCCTCAGGAAAGCCCTGCTTTGTCCCAGGGTCCAAAATCCCCCAATGAGTCAGCAAGTGAGAAAATGTGCAATCAGGTGTCTAACGTGTACTTCCCCTGCCTCCTGGATTGGCTTGCTGCGGCCTGACTCATGGGCTGTAGACTGGGGCTTGGCCACCTGGCCCACGCAGAAACAGCAAACTTCCTTAACAGCATCTCAAGCCGAGTCTTCTATGCAGAATGCATGTCTTTGGTGTCTGCTAATAAGAAGTGGAACTGCAGGAAGCGTAAACTTGAAGTCATGCAAAAGTATGAAATGGATTTTTTCATCTCTTCTTAGGAATATTTAAATTGCTGTCATGATTCAGTTTAAGCTATGTACTGTCTGTCACACTTGAAGGTTGAGAGAGCCTCCTCACCTTTCATATGAAGAACCTGTTTTCAAATCTTTGTTGCAAACACAGAAGAATAGTTGAGCTCTGCCCCTCTAAGCTGTTGTGGATTTTCCCGTCTCCATAAACCACTCCCACTCCCCTGGCCCCACAGCATATTTCCAAACTTTACAATTTATTTGTAGCAAATGCCTACTTAGGAGCCCTTTGTGGATTGTTTTGAACTGTTCCATTTCTTTAGCTGCTGTTTAAGCATTTCTGTGGCACCCATTACCATTTTGATTTAATTGTGAACATTGAAGTGGTTCTTGCTAACTCAAGATAGTTAAGCAGAGGGCGAGAACATTTATTGGTCAGAGTATCTGAACCTGTGTGATCTAAGGTTTACCAGCCTCCATGCTTTGTTTCATTTCCTGGAGGGGGAGCTGGGAGCGAGGCAAGTCTGGAGCTCAGTGACATGGGTGACCCTGTGATGGAGAACCAGGCTAGGTGATGTAGCAGCCCCCAGGAGCAGCAGGTATGGATCCCTCCATCCTCAGTCTCCCTGTCACCTGGGACTGGGGAAAGGGCTCTTGCATTGCACTCAGGGAGACCACTTCTCAGGATGGGGTCAGGTGGAGCAGCCTCTAGGGACACAGCCAGCCCCATTCTATGAGGATACGGTGGCCTTCATGTAAGCCAGTACGGAGAGGGAGCCACCACGGTGTCCGGTGCTGTGATGGTTGTGGCCAAAACCCTGTCCCCTTTATCCATAAAGGAGCAAGTTGGACCAAGAAAAGTCCGAACCCAGGAAAGGAAGGGATAGAACGCCAGGGCGTCTCCCTGTCTGCCCTTCAGGACTGGTGTCCCATGTAGGAGGCTTTGTGTCTGCTGCACGTCCTAGCAGGTCCAAGGGTGCCATTCCCGTTTCCAGGTGGTGATGGCCATCTCCCATTGGGAAGGTGACAAGACCCCAGAGCCATTCTCTGGGTGCGAAGGACTGCAGGGATGGGGGCGGGGTTGTCAGAAGGAGGAGGAAAAAAATCCCTCAAAACGAACAGGTAAATTGAAATGCTCTGTGCCTGGTGCAGCGGTAGCCATGGAAAAGGTACTCAATTGATAGGTATTTAATTGAATTGAAAACATCTCATAGGAAAAAGAAGTCCCAGCCAGTTTACTCTCCATAGATTTCCACAATATGCAAAGTGGCGGTGGGGTCAAAACAAATGACACCAGCACGTTAAAAAATTTGTGTAGGTATGCATGAGTATAGGCTTGTGAAGAAAACAGGTGCAGACTATTTTCCTTTTTCTTCAGCCTCCATCTTCACCCTCCTCCCCTCACACACACTGGACTTGGTGAAAAATATCGGTGTGGTCTGAGATGAAGCATTGCAGTGGGGGAGGGCAGGGAAGCTTTGTGTTACGTGTCTACTAGAAATGCACTGTGGGTTTTTTTCCTATATGGGAAACCATTTATGCCAAGTTTTTCCCCATTTCCCATATTTATCTCATCTGGTTAGCTGCCTCTGCTTCAGGCTTTGTGTAATTCTCTTTGCCAGCTGCACAAAGCTGACTCTTCCAAAGTTTAGAGAGTGAGCTCACCTGTGTTTTGTTTAATTTCTTGTTAAACATTTTGGTAATGTAATGCCATATTTATTGTTTTGAAAATGAAAGGAATACTAATAAGTCTTAAAAGTTCCTTCATGTATGAGATTTTTTCCAGTTAATGGGCTTAACTGATGTATGCTAATTAGATGTCCCATACTGTATTCTGTCTGCATTGGTCATTTTATTTTTGATGTAGTATCTGGCACACCAAGTGGGTTAGTACTGCAGTATTTGTGTTACTTTAAGTACTAAGTATGCAGGTTTCCTGGTACCATTGAGTTGCTGCTATTAAAGCTTACACATGAAATGGCTTAAAGTTATAAGCATGTGAATTATGACTGCCTGAGCCTTAGAAAACTGTACAGAGGGCAACACATGAGCTGTCAAACAGTGTTAAGTGTGTTTATATGTACATATTTGTGCATAGTGATGGCTTTATTTAAGTCAATATGTAGTCTACTCATGTTTTCATTATTTAGCAATTTTGTACAAAGATAGCAATTAATTTGTAACACTGCCAGAATATTTTGTAGCTGGTTTGTAATTTTTTAAAGAGTGTATTTTTGTTTTTGGTTTTTGTCATGGTTCTTGTTTTCACTTTTGTTGTAAGTGTAGATCTTTAAATAAAATTGCAGTATTTAAAGCTTTAGCTTTCAGGAAAAAGAAAGTAAGAAGTCAGTGTGTGCATGACAACTCATGTGCATGAGAGGAGGAATTTGAAGGAAGATGCCTTGGAGAGAAGTCCAGTGGCAATTGTAAGGTTGTGGGAATTTCTTTTCCTACAGTGTACATGATTTTGTAAAAAGGAAGTATTTCTCCCAAAATTGGGAGTAGGCAAACTACTAATCAGTTTGACTTTGTGCTGTATGCTAGTTTAAAAAAGAAAATATGTAATATAATGTAAAAAAAAAAAAAGAAAAAAGCTTTTATGATGGATTTTGTAAATACATTTATTACAGGATGATCTGTTCTGTTGCTGTGATCTTACCACTTCAGATGGCTGTAATTTGAATAAATTTTGTATGGTAAAAGATCAATAAAATGGTTTTTTAAAGAAAAAATTAAAATAGTAAAATATACATTGTTAAACAAAAGCTGTTGTAATATCTTAGCCCCCCTCAATCAGAAGCAAAGTGAACATCACCAACTCAAAATTCTCAATAGAGAGGAATGAAAAACATAAGGGGTTAATGCAACCATTGACCAATGTAGACATTATAATTCTAGCAATGAAAGAACTTCTAACACTGATATAAAGATAGTGGTCAACAGTGATTCCGAATGAAGGGGGAGGGAAGAACAGGTGGAACATGGGGCAGTTTTGGGACATTGGAATTGTTCTGCATGATCTTGTAATGATGGACAGAAGTCAGTATACATTTTGTCAAAACCTATAAAATGGTATGCTGCAAAGTGTAAACCATAATGTAAACTATAGACTATGTTTAGTAACAGTGTTTCAATATTTGTTCATCAATTGTAACAAATGTACCACGCTAATGAAAGGTGTTATTAATAGGGGAAAAAGGGAGAGTGGAAGGGGGTGAGGTATATGGCAATCCCCTATATTTTTTATGTAACTTTTCTGTAATCTAGACTTCTGTAAAAGTAAAGAAAAAATAAAATAAAAGATTATGAAACCAAGATGCAAGAAATTATTGTCCATATAAAGAAAGAAGAAAAAAAAACTTCAAAATTCATCAGAGAAGAAGGCCATAGGTTGGATATAAAGAAGAAAGAATCAGTGAAAGCAAAGACAGCTAGACTGAAATGATTCTGTATTTGTGAAAGATTAAAAAACTATGACAAAGAATGAACAGAACCTTAGTGTCTTAATATGATTTTGAGAAGAAAAAAGAGAATGGGCATGAGAAATATTAGAAGAAATGATGGCAGAAATCATATCTAATCTAATGAAAAACATGCACAAATATTCATGAATACTAGGGAAAAAAAAGATAAACTAGAACAGAACCATCCCAGAAATAGTGTAGTCGAACTATAGTATGCAAACCAAAGGAGTGAGTTCTGAAAGTAGGAATAGAAAAGCAAGAAGTTATGTAAAAGGCAGTTACTGTAACATTAAATGCTTGTTTCTCAACAAAATTTATGGTGGTATGAAGGCAGTGGAATGAAATATGTAAGTGCTAAAAGAGTACGATTTCAACGAAAAATTTTATATCTGGCAAGGTGTCTTATAAATGAGGGCAGAATGAACACATTCTCAGATCAACAAAAGCTCTTAGATCAACACTGCTAGATTTGTCTTGCAACAATAATACAGGAAGTTCTTCAGATAGAAAAATAGACATGAGACAGTGGATTGAAGCAGCAGAATGGAATAAAGACTTCTGGTAAAGGTAAGCCTATGGATAATTAGAAGCACCAGTATTATATTTTATTGTGTTTTTAAATGTAATTCCACTTTCTATTTGTTCAGATTCTAAAAAGCACATGCTGAAAAAGTAATGAAAATTCTATGGTTTAGAATATTAATGTGCAAAGATATAATTTGTAATAAGTACAATAATGAAGTGAGAGAATGCTGGTGTACAGGAACAATGTATATTTTATTGAAGTTATTTTGGTATCAAATCAAAGATTTATATAGATGTAGGATTTTTTATTTAAGCCAATAGAAACCACTGCAAAAGTATCTGAAAAATTGAATGAAAATGAGAAGGGACTCAAAATACTGCAATGCAAAATATTTTAAAAGATATGAAAATAGGCATTACTGAAGAATTAAGAGAATAAAGTAAAAACTAACAAAAACAGCATAAAACTTATAAAGTACAAATAGTTAAAATGGTGGAAGAAATTTCTGCATTACTAGTAAATACTTGAAATGGAATAAGCTCTCCATCAAAAGACAGCGATTGGCCCAATGGTTAAAACTATATGTTTAATACAACAGACTCAACTTAAATTCAAAGGCACAAATTGGTTGAAACTGAAAGGAATGAAAAAAAAATATTCCATGCCTATTGTAACCAAAAAAGAACTGTGGTAGCTATACTAATATCAAATTAAGTAGTCTTTAAGAACAAACTATCAATCAGGACAAGCAGTAGACAACATACTGATGAAGTAGTCATGTCAACAAGAAAACATAAAAGTAATAAATATATGTGCACTGAAACAGCAGATACCCACAATAACTAAGCAAATATTAGCACATTTCAAAGGAGAAAGAGATGGCTCCATGATCTAGTAATAGATCTCAATATGCAACATTTAATAATGCATAGAACATCTAGATAGAAGATTTATAAGAAAATATAAGACTTGAGTGATACTATAAACAACCTAAAATTAAAAGATATATGTTGAACACTTCAACCAAAATGATCAGAATAAACATTATTCTTTAGTGCACCTAGGTCATTCTGAAAAATAGACCATACACTAGATCACAATATATGACTTAATAAATTTAACAAGATTAAAATCATAAAATAAATCTTCTCTGAAAACACTGAAATGATGCTAGAATCAATAACAGAAAATTTCCTGGAAAGTTCACTATGTGGAAATTAAAGAGTACATCTTTAAAGAAACAATGAGTCAAAGAATAAATCACAAAGGCAATTCAGAAATATCTCGTTTTTTCCAATGTTTGCATCATGTATTTTGGGACACTCTGATTAGGTACGTAAATGATTATGATTGTTCTTTCTTCTTGATAGATTATCCCATTTATTAATATATAGTGTCTGTCTTTGTATCTCACAATAGGTTTGCATTTAAAATCTATTTGTTTCAATATTATAGCTACTCCCACCTCTTTTGTTTATTGTTTGTATTTGAAATCATTTTCCAATCATTCACTTGCAACATCCTTGCATCCTTGGATCTCAGGTGACTTTCTTGTAGAAAGCATAGAGATGGTCATATTTCCTAATACTTTCTGCCAATATGTCTCTTGATTGTAGAGTTTAATCCATTAGCATTCAATGTTGTTACTGTCAAGGCATTACATTAACCATATTTTCTTTAGGCTTACATTTATATATATCATATGCTTTTTAAAAATCTTTTTACCTTTTTAGCTTGTCTTACTAATAATCTTCCTTTCTATACTCTCCTCTAACCCTTTCTCTCCTGTTTTTTTTTTTCTTTTCAAACTACAGAACTCCCTTTATTATTTCTTGAAGGCAGGTTGCTTGTTGACAAACTCTTAATTTCTGTTTATCTGTGAATATTTTGAACTCTCCCTCATTTTTGAATGCCTGCTTTGCTGGAAACAGAATTATTGCCTGATTTTTTTTTTCTTTTAGTACATTAACTGTCATAGCATTTCCTTCTTCTCTCCATGGTTTCAGATGAGAAATCAGCCCTTAATCTTATTGAGCTTCCCTTGTATGTGATAGATCTCTTTTCTCTTGCTGTTTTCAGTATTCTCTCTATTTCTTGAGTGTTTGACAATTTTATAACTGTATGTCTTGGGATAGACCTGTTAGGATTTATACTGTGTGGAGTGTGCTGCACTTCCTTGATATACATGTCCATATACTTCAAAAGAGTTTGGAAATTTTCAGCCATTATTTCCTCCAATACTCCTTCTGCCCCCTTTCCCTTCACTTCTTCTTCTGGGATGCCTATAGTGTGTATGTTTGTGTGTTTCCTGTTGTCATTCAATTCCCTGTGTCCTTGCTGAATTTTTTCTATCTTTTTATCTATCTGTTCTACTATCTGTCTGATTTCAGATGTACCATCTTTGATGTCACTAATTCTTTCATCTGTCTGTAGAAATCTACCATTATGTGTTCCAAGTGTATTTATTTATTGCATTGTGCCATTCATCACCATCAGATCTGTTATCTTTTTGTGTAAGTTTATGATTGATAGACACCTAGATACTATAGGTAGGGTAGACAAGCTAAGGAATTTGGCACACTGTCAGTGGGTTTTACTTTGAAAAAAAATTCTATCTACACACCTTTCTCCAAGAAGTTAGCCTCATAGTTTCCAGATTCCTTTTAAATAATTAAAACACAGTCAATCTACTGGGCACAACCCATGAATTTTTATACAGTGTATATCTGGCAATTTTTTTTTTTTGCTGTGAGTCACTGAAATAATAGAACATGGTTCTCAATTTTGTCATGATTTTGTCCTTGGAGATTGTCTTTGATCCAGATATAGCATTCTCTCTACTCTTCCACTTGCTGAGACACAGACGGTCAGAATTTCTTTTGTCAGTGGCCACCTGACAATCATGGGGCCTGGGACAAGATGTAAATAAAGGATATCTTTTGAACAGAATATTGCTAGCTATATTAGGATCCTCTAAAATAAAACCTACCCTCCTCCAGGAAAACTTTCTTGACCTTTATGTATTCTTATTACAATACAATGTGGAAACAGACTTTCTAAATGACATAACTTCATCCAAGATGAATTGGATGAAATGGCCACTTTGGGGAACATTTGACCTGAACAAAAATGTTCATTTGTGAGTCACCTCAGAAAATAAAAGAAATAGGATTTCTGAAACCCAAAGGACAGCATTTTTTGTTAGTATGAAAAGGCCTCCAAAT